>CABFWB010002811.1:11850-26964 GCA_902151455.1 Timema bartmani
CCCAAAGAAAGCAAATCGTTTTGATGACAGTTTAAAGCATTTGAAATTAAACTAAAAATTTAGAAAATTTATAAAATGTGTCTCATGTAGAGGTTGAAATTGACGACCAAGCTTACGACTCCCTAATCTGAAAAAAGTAAAGAAATAATAGTTTCAACAAGTTGTAATAGTAACCGGCACCATGGTGTAGTGGTCAGCGCACCTGGCTACGCACATAGGAGTTCCGGGTTCGATTCTTGACTGGTACGTTGGTATCTTTCCCTAAAGGGGAATTTACCCCAACATTTACCAAGATTTTTGGTTAGTTAGGTTTAAGTTTGATTTAAGGGCCGTAAGCGAGAACTTTACTAAGTGGATGCTTCGTGGCTACAAGCGTGGGTTTGCATGCGTCATCGTAGGTTAAAAGATGGAGCTATAGTGTGCTTGGGACCACACTATCAGCGCACTAAGCATTCACTAACATTCTTGCATGCCGTCCTAAGACTTTCCACTGATTCTAACACCCTCACACTCACTATCACAACTATCTCATATCATCACGACATGGAAAGAGTTTCCACGGAAAGGAAGTACAATTAGTACATTCGGGTGTCCCTTAGGCAACAGTATATTAGTACTAGCTAATCTGTACACAAAATGGGCTTTCTAAAAAGTGGGCTACGTGTGATGTAGCCCAGACGCACACTTTTATTATTATATACTCTATGAGTGTATATAACTCCCAACCCGCCTCGGTGGCGTAGTTGGCTAACGCGCCAGTCGTGTTGAGCTAGACCACCGAGGACGGGGAGATCGAGGTTCGAATCTCGGTCGGGTGAACTGGGAGTGGTTTTTCCTCAATGGTTTTCCACAAGACGCGGTGCTATATAACTCCCCCAGAGTGGACCACTGTAATAACTATTTAGACATACAACTTTCTCATGTAAAATCAGCTTTGCTCGGTGGGGTACACTGATTATTCTATTTCACGTGTGGTTTTCATTCTGGTTTTACCGTCCTCTCTCCAAATTAATGTGGATGTGTTTTCTCTAAATCTAAGCTACTGTCGTCATTCCTAACTCTTAGATTAAGACTGTAGTGAGCCTTGTGAAGAATATAAGACATCTGATTAAAACTAATAAATAGTAAAAAGCATAACACTAACCGGTGGTTTTAGTGGTCAGTGCATCTGGCTACTAACCTAGGGGTCCTGGAATCGTTTACAGGCTAGTACCATTGGCATTTTTTCCCGAAATGGGAATTATCCCAACGGTCACCAGGGTTTTGTTAGTCAGTCTTAAGTTAGATCAAGTCCCACACCGGCTCCACAACTTCATAATAAATATCATAACGTCATCTCAATGCGGGTAAATGGTGACCTGGCGGTCTAGGGGTAAGGTGTCGGACTTCTGTGCTGAGGGGTCCGAGGTTCAATCCTTATATATATATATAAGCACAAAAATTGCTACAAGCCTTATTTTTTTATCAATCCCGATCCTAGAACCAGTTATTTCCATTCACCCGCTTTGGAGCTGTGTTGTTTAAGGCAAAGTTTACAATCTCGCAGCCCGCGGGTCGCATCAGGCCCGCGTGATGTATCTGATCAATATCTGCAATACTTTTTTATATTTTACTATCCGCCTTGCATCATAGACGCACATAAAAGATACTTACTACAGTCGTTGAATTTCTATGTGTACTTAAATATGAATAACAAAAAAAACTTTAAAACTATTTAAAATATTATATTTTTTACAGTGAATACTTGATTGGGGGAATTTTTCTTTACATAAGATGATAATAATGCTTCGGCTACTATGCTAACTCACATAAACATTTTAGAAAATATCAGTTTTTAAATATCCATTAATTATTTTATATACAAATCAACAAATGGATAATATACACCAACATCGATGGGCACGCAGATTAAACGTCAAGCTCTTCAAGTCAAGTTTTCCAGTGTCGGGGAGGCCAAGGTTTGAATTTCAACTAGATGAAGAGAGGTTTTTTTGAATGGTTTCCCAAATTGCCTTCACTCAAATGATGTTATCTTTCACATCTAAATTACATCTTCCTCATTCCTTACCCGCTAGAGTGAATAAAATGTGCATAATATGTACAATTAGTAAGAAGCACTGAAGAAATAAAATAATTATACAATATATTTAATCAAACATGTTTGTATACTGTCTAGTTTGTGGCCCGCAACACGCCCCGAGTGTGTGAATCTGTCCCTTGGACTAATTCGAGTTTGAGACAGTGGTATAAACCAATAAAACCTGCTTCGTTGTGGTCGCATGGTCTAAGGCGTCACTCGTAATAGACAAAACTGCTCATTACAGGGAGATTGGGGTTCGAATCTCGTTCGGGTATAATGAGGGTGATCTTCCCTTCTCCCTCTAGGCAAATGCGGGTGCACTTCATCTAAAGTAAACCTCCTTAATACCTAATTTGGTTAACGTAATTAGTACCTCTGCGTATAACCTGAACAGGTAGTAAGACGCGGTGATAAAAAAAGATTATGTGTAAATGTAATTGTCATAAGGATTGTATCAGATAGTTACAAAAACTACCAAAACTAGACCTACATCTTTCGTCAGCTAATGTTATCTGCAGCTGTCACTTTTGATAAATCTTGCTAATACCTGTACAATAACAATCATAATAATAATATTAATAAAAATAATGTAGTAGGTTTTAACAATGTTGGCAACAAAGGTGTATTTATTTTCTAAAAGCCTCTCCCTGTGAAAACTGGACTCTATGAGTAAGCTATGTTTGGGAAAAGAGGGGTGGCTATGCGTACAGAGGCTCCACCGTAGCACTGGGAAAAGAGGGGTGGCTATACGTACAGAGGCTCCACCGCAGCACTGGGAAAAGAGGGGTGGCTATGCGTACAGAGGCTCCACCGTAGCACTGGGAAAAGAGGGGTGGCTATGCGTACAGAGGCTCCACCGTAGCACTGGGAAAAGAGGGGTGGCTATGCGTACAGAGGCTCCACCGTAGCACTGGGGAAAAAGAGGGGGTGGTAATGTGCAATGAGGGTCCACCATGGTCCTGGGAAAAGAGGGGTGGTTATGCACTGAAGGTCCACCGTGGTCCTGGGAAAAAAAGAGGGGGTGGTTATGCGCATTGAGGGTCCACCCTGGGAAAAGAGGGGTGGCTATGCACACTGAGGGTCCACCGTGGTCCTGGGAAAAAAGAGGGGGTGGTTATGCGCATTGAGGGTCCACCCTGGGAAAAGAGGGGTGGTTATGCGCATTAAGGGTCAACCCTGGGAAAATAGGGATTGCTATGCGCACTGAGGGTCAACCCCGGGAAAAGAGAGGGATGGGTTGAAAGTTATTCAGAAGAAAGATTTTTATAGACAATTCATTTTTCAACTGTAAATACAAGACAGAAATTAATGTATTGAATGAAAAGTTAATCATACAATTACGTTGTATTAGTAAGTAATACCGTCAACCGGGGTAATTCTGACCCCCACAGGGGGAACATTGGCCCCTGGGGTCAACTATGCTTTAAGCTTTGATTTTCTCCTTTAGGAGTGGTTTCAACTAAAAACTCTTTTTTTGTAAATTGTAGCTTGATACTTTTACTTTATGAAGATATATTATGAAATTAAAATACAATTCAATCAATTTGTAAAATTCTTATAGCTTAGGCAAGAAAAATCTGCGAAAAAAGAAAAGATGAAAAAAACTTTCTGCGGGCAGAAGTGATAAGGCCTAGGTACAACGGAATTAAATATGTTATAATTTACTTATTTTAATGAATATCTAGCATAATTTCATCTATCTAAACAATTTTTTTGATAAAAAAAATTCTAAGGGCTGTAGCATTGACCTAACAATTTTTTACACCCTTTTAACATTGATAATCTCAAAAAATGCGCGTATAAACATGTTTTGTTCATTTGTTAGTTGTTAATTTTCAATAACCAACTATATCAAAATTTTAAATTTAGAAACCTTCTTAAAGATTTGAATTATTTGCTTAGCTCTTCAAAATGATGTTTAATTTGTCTATGTTGAAAGAACAGAATTTAATTGATAAGGCCCCTTTTATAAAAAAAATGGTGAAATTTTCACAGGGTAAGATCTACCCCACTCTAGAGGGGTCATAGTTAGATTACTATACATCAACATTGCCCTGGTGGAATTCTGGACTGATTTGTATGCTAAAAACAACAAGGGGTCAAAGTTACCCCAAACACCAGGTAACATTGACCCCTACCTTTTATTCTTCCCCCAGGTAGTCTACAAAATTTAAAAGAAAATTAATAAACTGGAATGTAAGGTATTATATTATTAATATTTACTTATAAAAATATTGCCTAGCAATTTTTTTTGTAAAATGAAAAAGATATTTTACTAAAACCACAAAAAGAGGGTAATTTTTACCCCGGTTGGCAGTAGTTTTTTAAGTTATTTTTATCATTTTAAGCCATGTAATCATTGATAAATAATAATTGTTCAGATTTTTTGACTTAAGGTTGGTACAGACGTACTTTTTCTATTTGACTTTTATCCACCGAGCATCAGAGCCCAGCATGAATATTTCATATTAAAATCTATTGCCACCCACTTCGGTGGCTGCATAGTCTAAGGCGCTGCTGCACTCTCGCATTAGACTAGACTGTTGATGATGGGGAGATCGAAGTTCGAAACTCAGTCAGGTGTACCGAGGGTGGTTTATCCAAAATGGTTTTCCACTCTCCCTCCATGCAAGTGCGGGTAATACTTCCTCTAAATATAGCTTTCCTAATCCCTAAAACATAAGCGAGGTCAGTAGATAAGTGTATATCCCGAACGAGTAGTAAGCCACAGTACTAATTTTTTCTGTATCTTTTTTATTTTTTATTATATGTGATCAACACGATTTAATTCAGTTTTATTATTAAACTTCATGGGAATTTGTAGACCACTTGATAGGCCACCAGTATGGATGTTTAGTTATTTAGGTGTTTCCAACCCTCCACCCTTTCCCACACGTCTTGTAAGCTACAAACGTGATACGAGCTGGCATTGAAGAAGACATTTCGAGGGTTGGCTACTTCTTGAATTAAAACAATAATTTATAACCTAGTCATACCTAAACAATGAGTAGGCCTATGTAGTTCATCATGTGAATGACGTTCTCTTCTTAGAAAAGCTGAGCTTTTTGTTTGTGCTGGAGTGTTAGCAAACACAAGCTAGATATACGAGTGCTGATGGTTTTGTTTTTGTGGTCCAAGATTCAGCAAAAATGGAGTGATAGAATGTAATGTCATCCCAGTGTCAAGTAATACTCTTGAGGTTTTTCCAATATGGACAATTGATGACCACGCCCAGAACAAAAACTACTTGTAGCTTCTCTTTTAAAAATAATCTGTATTCGAAATTGATAACATTCCTATTCCTAGATCCTTTCTCATACCATTTCAGCGTTTTAAAATAAACGATGAGAATTAATTCATTTCTTTGCTTTGTGGAAAACTATGAGACGACCTTATAAAGGTGCGCCGAGGAGCAGTTAACTTTCTACAAAAGTAATTTTAATTTTGAACATATTTCTCAGTATGATTAGACAAAATTAAGGTAAAATGACGTTAACTAAATGTACAGAAATTACAGCCAAACTTGCTATCAGACGTTTATAAAAGTAGGTTACTCACAACGCTATTGTTAGTATCCATTTTCAAGCAGCTCCCAGGTAACTTCGATGCACAGGTAAAACAGTAAATAATTTGATGAACCGACTACAGCACTAGAAACTGCCGAACTCAAAATGTTTCACCATAATAGCACCTGGTACTAACAGAATGACGAGGTTAGATTAAGTTCACAACACAACTGTCACTTAAAAACTGTTTTTGTCAACAGGTGATTTCCTTCGATGCGACGCATAAAACTTACTTGACGACCCACGTAAACTGTTAAGTTACTTGTACCGACACCAGATTCGTATGGTTTGGCGCTAGTGTCGCTTTCACATACCTGTGACTAAAGTGTGTTTGCTATTCCCAGAATAACGATGAGAATATATTTGTTTTTCTGCTATGATAAGGAAAATAAATTACTTAAACATAGCATTGTCGTGTTTTTTTATCATTGATAACAACTTTAATTTAATTGTTTACTTAATCTTATCTATTTACAACAATATGTAAGTGTTATTATCTTATATGGCTATAGTGAACCAACTTTAGATCAAAGAATGCGGCCAGTAATTACTTAGGGCTCGGGAATTGAAACGCAGCTGGCCTTGCCACACACCTGACATAAGACGGCGGATGACGAAGCTAAGCCAATCCCCTTGTTTTATCGATGAGACGAATAATAATAATATATTATTAATAAAGGAATTACATAATACCTATAATATTTATTCAAGGATAATTATATTGATCCAAGTTATTGGTATAATCCAATAAATGTATTTGAGAACCATTATGATTGGGAAGGGTGTAACCAGAAAAAGGGGTGTGGAATTTAAAGTAAATGTACTCGCATTTGCATGAAGGGAGAGTGAAGAACCATTTTTTTTAGGTGACCTGGTGGTCTAGAGGTAAGGTGTCAGACTTCTGTGCTGAGGGTCCGGGGTTCAATCCTCGGTCCCGGCACAGATTTATCTGATTGCCAAACCCTTCCTTCACCTCTGACAAGATGTGTATTAATCACAACTTGTGAATGTGTGGAATGCCAGGCCTCCACCGTGGTTCGGATTCCACGTTAAACTGTAGGTCCTCCATTTCATCTCACAATCACCCTACCATTACACATTAGCGTAAGTGCGTATAACCCGAACGGGTAGTAAGACGCGGTGCTAATAATAATAATAATAATAATAATAATAATAATAATAATAATAATAATAATAATGAACCATTTTGGATTAAAACAGCTCAGTAAAACAATCCAGGCTTCAAACCTCAAACTTCCCATCACCAACAGACGGGACGTGATCGACGCCTTATTCGACTTGCCTACCGACGCTAGTTTTCTCTCAGCATCGGTGTTCAGGTAGACAGAGGCGTTGGTTTCATTATTGTCTGGTGTGCTGGGTAATGGTGGTCGGGCCTCGAATCTCGGCCGGGTTGCATGAAGTATTTTTTTTTCCCTAAATGGTTTCCCACTCTCTTCCTTTCCCATAAATGCAAGTACACTTCTTCTAAAATTCTACCTACCTTGTATATTTCCTATTAGTATAAAAATTAGTAGCTCATATCCTGAACGGGTAGTAAGACGCGTAGACAAAGACACCGGTACTATTTTATTACTTATAAAAACTATTCATTCTTTGACAATAATATTGGAAAATATTGAGGAAGAAATCTCTGGCTCCAAAAATGGTTTCTTGTTCTGGCTAGCATTGCGGTTTCCACACAAATATTTAGCGGCTACTAAAATGTTAGAAGTTTTAATTTCCAACTACAGCTACAGTCGAAAAATTATTCGCGACATTGAAGGTAATGATAATGGCGTGTCTGGGTTACATCACTCTTAGCCTAGTAATGGAAATATTATCCAGTACTAATGTACCGTTGTTCAGGGGACGTTCGAATGTACTAATAGTACATCCTTTCCATGGAGGCTCTTTCCATGTCCCGATGAGATGAGATGATGTGATAGTGAGTATGAGGGTGTGGAGCAAGTGGAAACTTTTAAACCTAACTTAAGTCTAACTAACCAAAACCTGGTGACCGTCAGGGTAATCCCCCTTTCGGGAAAAATACCCAAGGTACCAGCCGGGAATCGAACCCGAAAACCCCAGGCTCGTAGCCAGGTACACTGACCACTACACCACTGGGCCGGCTATAATTTAGGGTAAAATAATATTGGTTCTTCGCAATAGGAAAAAAAAAAACTACATCTCAGTGGAATTGCATTTTGTAACATTTACAAAAAATAAACATGATAGCACAGAACAACTTGTGAATTAACTTTCTAGGAGACATCCCAAAGAGATTCAACTCGTGAAATGGTAGAAACACTTTCTCTATGGTAGAAATTACATTTAAAGGTGTTTATACAGATGACTCAGAAAATACTTTCCTAAATTTCAGGATGGGCCCTCGAATGGAACAAAATCACCTTCAATCAAAATATAAGTCGGGAAACGATTGTTCTTTTTAAAGTCTTGGCCCGTAAAGAAATATGACTGACTGAAATATTTGCTTTTATTTTTAAGGTTGGTTAATCATTTCTACACCTTATTTAATCAAAAGTAGATAGGTGAAAATACCTTTCCATACAAATTGGTAGTTCCCTTTCACGCTCGCTCATAGCATCAGGGTAGAAGGCAACGGGGAACCACCACAATTACTGAACTCCCCTAGTATAAGGAAGTTCTACCAGATGTTGCAGGCAGCACTAACCAACAGAAGGGCTGTAATTAATCCCAGCTCCAGATGGATATAAATCACATCAAACCAACCTTCGGGTTGTTCATTTAAGGGGAAGAAAACAAATAAGGAGCCGCATCGGTAGTCGATTGATATAATGCGTCACTCTCTTAATAGACTGGACTTCCAATGACGAGTCAATCAAGGTTCAAATCCCATTCGGTAGTAAAGAGGGGGATTTTTACTAAATTACTTTTCACGCCCCCTCCACGAAAATGCACGTACACTTCCTCTAAATAACGTGTAAATATATTTTTATTTGAAAACATAGTACGAACTAAATAGTAATTATCTTGTTTAAAATATCATACAAATCACTTTTAAATAATATCGATCACATTATAAAAATATATATATAAGGCACTAAGTTGTTTTATAAAGACAAATTTTTGGGGAGAATTCTAGAAAGTGCAACAGCCAATAGAAAATCATTTGAGTAGAAACAAAGCTTACTAGCAGTTTCACGCACTTGTCCAAGTTTCTCGTGGTTGAGATGAAATTTAATAATGTGTATCCTTAATCACGTGACCATGCCAACCAATGAGAAAGTCGGTAACATCGTCCAATACAACGCTTCGAAAGAAAAATCATGTGATCTGGTAGTAAGGAAGGAGCAAACAGACAATATATTAATATTCTATCAGAAAAACGTAAAATACAACCTATTTTTTGAGAAATATAGCTGAAATGTAGGCTAATTGGAATTACGATAAGTATGTTTGATTAAGGTTCTTTTACAATCATATAGTTAGTATAATTACTATACTTGAAAATGAAAAAAACAAAATAAATTTAGGCCTACCAGTATTTTGGTTGTAAACAAAGCAAATTGTTTTACTTTTACTTTTAATATTAACTCCTTTAACCTTTAATTAAATTAGATAGCTATTTAGCGAACACAATCTATTAAAAGCATATCAACTTCATACCTAGTTGTATCCATTGTGTAAATTTACTGATACTCTAAAATAGCATCAACCTTGTTGTATGGAGGTTACAAAACATTTTAATTAGAAGTTGGAACAACAAAATCGATGCGATGAGAACTTTGTATTTCCCAGAAAATGTATTCTGAATTGTCTGGATTCCTGAGATTTATATATTTTCAGAAATATAATATTGAGTAGAGTCATATGGTAGAACGATCTTTTAATTATGTTTGTTTACATAAACGGATTCTTTCACTCCCCATTGGTGTTTTAATTTCCATACGCGCGCACTTCACTGTGATTGGTAGACCGTCTAGTCGTAGCCATAGAAAGTTAAGTTGAGCCAACCTCTACGGAGTGATAAGTAAGCGACTAAAAAAATAAAATAGATTGGTTGTAATGAGAGGTGGCCAGTCTAGAGCGAGCGACCGAGCGCGTGCGCTTGAAAGATAGAACTGGTTTTATTCTTCAAGCACGCGCCCGAGCCGGTACAGTCTAGTTTACAGGCGCTAGGCAATATTATTGTATGTTGGTTCATATATATATATATATATATATATAAAACTGATATGTTAAAATACTTCAATATTATAATCAAAGTAGTTGTGGAACTACTGGTATACAACCTTCCATGAGGAATAAGGAGAGATGCCGGGAAGTGGCAAACACGAAGCCTTGTGGGATTGGAATACCAGTTTGGCTGATGGATCTGGAGGTTTACTGGGGTAACCCTGGTAATTCTGAGTGATCATCATTCCAGCCGAATAATGGGAAAGATGAGGGGAAATAAACGGGACGCATGGGGGAACCCTGTGACTGCAGATCCCTCTTCTTGGAAACAAGAAGAGTAGGATTAGGTCTTGTAAGGGCCCTATGCGTCAAAATGGAGATAGGCGGCTGCTTTGTAGCCCCCTAGTACCATCGGGGCAATGGATAATCCCGGAGGGTAAGAAGTTTTTTAGGTTAGTTAGTTGTAAGACTAGGATAGGATAGAAAAGGTAGGGTAATCGGAATGGGTAGGTTAGGAGAAACAATTTCAGGGAACATAGAAATAGGAAGGATAAGTAAGGAAGTGGTTCGCACTTAGGTGTAGGTGGAGCACCAACCTCGGTAAGGGCGCCTCCCCAAGTGGCGGAAAGGGGGATGCTCGCCTCTGCTGGGCGCACCGTTGGACTGGGATGAGAATTCAGGTCTGATGGGGTAAGCAGCGGAGGAGAGTAGCGGGGCGGACAAACTGGTGAATGAAATTGTATCTCGGAGATGGGTACTATAGGACCTGTTTAGATTAAATAAAATTGGATAATGTATAATAGTAGGAAATGTTCTGATACTATGTAAATAAGGCCTGGATTTAAAATTGTAAAATGCCAGGCCAAATTAGATTGGTAACAACAATACAAAAAAATATTAATTCCTATCAAAATTACTCTGCCAATATTTTACATTTCTTGAGTGGCCATCAATTTCTAATATTTTTTTATGTTTTGGTTTGAGTGAATCTTTATCAGCAAAGCCTGGATTTTGATGACCAAAACATGATCAAGAACTGACCTATAATTGACATAACAATTCCAAAAAGTTATTTCAAATTTTCAATAAATGACCTAAGGACATGAACAAAACTCGGAAAAAATGCAGATGACTAAACAAAGACACACTTTACCAAATGTAAAATGCAACGCATCTCTTTCCGGCCTAGTTGCAGTCTCTCATCGGGAATGTGGTTTTTACAACCAGACAAGCAAAGAGGATACAAAGCTCATTGTCTACATTACAATCTTCTAAATTTGTTGGAAAACTATGGTTTTGAATATTATATACATTTATAAAATATCGATAGTATTTTAAAATACTCAATCAACATTAATGGCTCAAGAATACTTAAAAATTATTAAAAATACCTTAAAATAACTTTAAAAGGACGCAAAACAAGAAAATATGGCCTTAAATTAAAAAATGACAAAAGATACAAGGGGGTCCTGCCTCACCTATTATAACAACCATTTTGATTTTTTTTATCACTGTGTTTTACTGCACGTTCCGGCTATATGCTAATTTTGAAATAAGGCATGGATGAACTGCGAACATCTAAATAATATGCAGCTATTAACCTTATCTAAGTGAAGAAAGTTTGAACATAGCTCTCGTGTTGCAAGGCCTCTCCTTTTCGCTGCATCACCGTCTTATCTTGCGACCATCTTGGTAAGCAGACCTAAATTATTTTTATTCGTCCACATTTTTTACATTTTAAAACTATATTGTCGGTATTTGTGATGTTCATTTTTTTAAATGAAAACGTCTGCAATCTATTCTTGTAATATAAACTAAACTAAGCTTGTTGCAGGTCACTCGAATATGTACCTACAGTCCAATCTTCATATAAAAAGTCTTTGAGTATATATAAACATATTTCTTTCGGCAAACCTTGATAGCATCATACTATATCATTACAGTTTGATCACCCTTAACGGACACCTCTTATTAGAGGATTCTTCTTCTTTATAACGGACAGTATAGATTTCCCCGGCAAAATAATATGGGCTCTTACGAGGAAACAACTTCCTAATAATGGACTTTCTCAATTCCGGACAAGGGCATTGCTAGCGACACATATTTATGGATATAAATTTCAAAACAGTGAGAAAAAAAATTGAAAACTCCGGTCTATGCACTGTAGATATGTCGGGAATGGCATTTTTTCTCACAAAGTTGAGCAATCCCACCTTCCCCCTCTAGAGAAAGTTTCTAAAATAGCCTACGCAGTAATGACTACAATAATTCAAAGTCTTACCTACTTCCCCTTCCGAGTTTTTAGCAGGGCTTGTTCCATCTGTGCTTTTGCACACATTACAGGCCTACAGTACAAAATATTTCTGTTCACATATCATTTAATATGCGTATTGTTCTGTGTATAATGCAATATGTACACTAAGCTACATACACTATTTATTCATTAGTCATAATTATCATACATGCAATACTACAAAGTGAAGTAATTAGATTGTTGTAGCTAGTATCAACAGTACATAGGCTCATATATATTTAACTGTGTTCAGGAACTAAAAATATTTTATTTTTTTCAAATAACGGACACTTCTTAGTAACGAACAATTTTTTTATCCCAGCAGTTGTCCGCTATTAAGAGATTTCACTGTATTGTTATTGACATATCAATCTGCGTATAACCTGAACAAATAGTAAGACGCGGGACTAAACATATATAATAATAGCTTTCAAAAGTGACATTTCCCAATTTACATAATTTGACCTATGATTACGTGAAAGTAGATCTAGCTACTTTTCTAGCTTTCAGATAAGGTATTTTCTATGAAAATTGGGCTGTAAGTGGATGCCAGAAAAATCTTAAAGGACTGTGGCAATGTGTCATAGTGATGGGCATAATCGAATGATTTTAAGAATTGAATAATCATTCGATTCTTTGAAAAATAATTGAATGAATCGAAATAATCATTCGAATGATTTTGGGAAGTAGTAAAGAGTCGGTAATAATCGGATGTTAGCTACTTCTAACTAAAAGTAGTTACTAGTTGCTGGTTTTTCTTTGTGCTACTATTCTATTCACCCTGCTGTCGGATCTCCCAACAACACTAATTCCTTTGCCTTTGCAGCTTATCAACACTTTTCTATTACTGTATTTAGTTCCTTGTGCCAGTGTCCAAGACCAAAGTACAGCCACAACAAAATACTATACAGTGAACGCATTAGTCACATAAGTACCTCGCAATTAATATAAGTAATTTTGTGTACGATTAATAATAAAATAAAGAACATACGTTTCCCCTTGTGTTTAAAAGAGTCGAAATAATTGACCCTTTAATATTTCCTAAACATAAAAAAATATATAAGCTTACAATCCTATTTATACATCGGGTAAGTGATAAAATAATTTCGATTTGAATATTTGAATCAATTATATGCCTCCTGAACGCTTCACTTAGTATCAAACACACAATTACTACTCAACAAACGACGACGTAAGTTTGCTGTATATGATATTTTGTATTATAAAAATGTAAAATTATTTTAATGAATAAAATTATAATACGATATGAATATTAAAGCTGGGCAGTGTTTTATTAAATTCATAAAAAAAATTTATTTAATAAATTTAAGTCAACGTTAAAAAAATTATCTCTCAACCCGTTCGGGCTATTTGCGTTTAGTTAATTAGGAAGGTAAAATCTAAAGGAAATGTAAAAGAACAATCTACGTGGTATAAATAATCATGTAGCAAAATAATCGAGTCATTTTGTAATTTGCATTCGAATTATTTTTGGCTGATTGTAAACTGTCAAACCACTTACACTTTGTAATAAATTAGCATCATTCGAAAGCGTAAGGTCGATTATTGTGTAGCAATGGGGACTATATATTGAAAATGAACCTAACAGAAATGAAGACCTGTATATTGATAGCCTGGAAACATTAATAACCATAAGGTCGATTTTCCTCAGGATTTCTGGCAAGGGAGTGGTAATAGAATGAATCGTCCAGCTCGCGTCCGAATCTTTTTTTCCTTCGAATGATTTTGAAAGAATCGAATGAATCGATTATTCAGAATAATCGAATGAATCGATTCTATTCATTCGATTCTGCCCATCACTAATGTGTCATAGAAGCCTATCCTTCCGCGCTGAAAATGATAGTAGGTTATGTACTTTTTCACCTCGTCCTGACATCTGTCGAGCTCATATACATTTAATTTCACAAAAGTTTTAGTTATGAAAAAGGTAAAATTTAGAAGAGATTTACCCTAATTTGTGTGAAGTGAGACTGGAAAATAATTTAGAAAAAAAAAAGAGTTATGTACACCCAGTTGGAATTTGAAGCCCAGCTCCCTGTCACCGTAAAACCAAACTAAACCAGCCTAGCATTTAGTCCGCAGAAACACCAATGCGTTTTAAAGTATATAAGATTCATAGTAAATCCAACCCTTTTAAATAAAATGTAATATGCATAAAATTATATCAATGATATTTTGGTTCTCTATATAGGCCTAATGTAATATGGATCTTGATCAACAAAGTTGTTAGATACTGGATTTCTTGAGGGAATAATTCATGTTGATCTAATTCTTCTCAGATCCTTCAAAGAAGGAAGGTTAATGGTAAATCGATCTTTGTTTTAACTATATTCCTTTAGCATATTTAGCATCATGGTTATTATCGATTTAATCCAAAGGAGTTTGAACGAGGAGGCTAGTTTTTAGATTAGTATTAGTGAGTTGTGGGGAAAACTGTGGAAGAGGGTAGGTCTTTAAGATTAGGAAACAATAAAACCTTTCAACATGATACTATTCGAATTGTAGTTCTAAGAACACGTTGGAAATTAGTAGCCAAAGAAACAAGAATAAGGGGGTGCGCTATGATATGGAGGAAGTGGATCCAGATATCAACCCCCAAAATATGAGAGTCAAAGACTTAAATAAATTTGGTCAAGTTGGAAAATCTTCCTTTTTAAAAGTATTCAATTTTCTCCAAGCACAAGTATTTATACCTCTAACTTTATTAGAGAAAAACGAAATAATCTCTAAGGTTATATATGTTGGGTCAGTGACGGCAGAAACTTAATTGTATAGGGTGGAAGAGGTCAATTAACCAAAAAGGGATTGTGAGGGCCTTGTCCCCCCCTTCCCCAGCCTAAAGAGTTTCGGGGGCCTACCCCTGACAAAAGTTTGACAGTTGGATGCCTTAAAGCTATTGAAGTGATCCTCGATTTTTTCTTTAATTATATTCTTATAGAAGCTATTTGGAGTCGCCTTACCTCATATATATGTATATATATATATATATATAT
>CABFWB010002811.1:41621-63705 GCA_902151455.1 Timema bartmani
TGTATTATAAATATATATACATATTTGTAATGCTAAGTAATTTCATATCTCAAATAGTTTCGGAGCTATTATAAAAAATGTTAATTTACGCATCAGACCGGAGCCCTTAAAGCCATTTTGCCGAAATATTGAGAGTAGCCATTTTGTTTGGAATATTTATTAATGTTCATAAATGAAATTTAATCAAAATCGTTAGAGCCGATTTTGAGAAAATCGACTTTTTCTCTTTTTGCCCTTCAGTAAACTACCCTTAATTTTAGGGGTAGATATCCAATTCCAAAAAACCTTCGGGGCAACCCTATGAAAACCCTAGATATCAAGTTTCAGCTCAATCGGTAAAATAGTTTAGGCTCTAGTTGGAGAGACAGACAGACAGACGGAAATTCAAAAACCACTTTTTCGGATTCAGGGAGTCATGAAACGTCAAAATTCATCAAAATCTTGAGTTCGATTTTTTTGACGATCACCATACTTTCTCTACCTGTAAGATAGAGAGAAAGTAATAAAGTTTGAACGAAATCCATCAAATCATAGGCTGTGACTAAGGGTATGGATATACCAACAGACAGAAAGACAAGACGTAATTGTAAAACCCATGTTTTTAGTCCAGGGGCATATGAAAAAAACTCAAGATCTAATATAATATAAGGGTAGACAATTGTTCACAATTTCATTATTTTCTCTACATGTCAAGTCTAAAAGAGCAATAAGAGCAAATGATCAGTATAGAAGCTAATTGCTATCATATTCCGTTCAAGAATATTATTACTTATGTAATTAATTCATAATAAGGGTCAGGGTTGTACAAAGGTGGGTTGTTTTCAGGGTTCCAAACTCCCTCTATTTCCTCATTAGTATTATTAATCATGAACGTTTATATTTATCCTAAATGCCTGGGATAGAACATGTAGCACAGCACCTAAAGCCTCAATTATATTTAACCAAAGTTTAAATCCCTCTTGAATCAAATAAAAATCCTTACCATATCTATTTGTAGTACTTCACCATGGGCCATTGCATGCGGGAAACCCCTCAAAATAAACTTGTTGATAAGGTAATTGAAGCGACCAACACTTGTAAAAATAGTTAACTGAGAGACACAAATACTCTGTCATTTTTAATACACGAGTATAAATTCTTTACCAGACAGGGATTGGAAACATTGTTTTCTCAGAGGCGGTTGGTTGCTTATCATTTAAAATAAATTACCTAAATGTTTATGACAAAACTAAGGCTCTTAATATAGTGCCAATGATTGCGGGAATGAATAATACTCTGGGCTTGTCAAAGCATCTAAATTATGTACAAAATGAGATTAACAGTGTACATTTGTTGTAGTTGTAATACTTATTTTACTATCAACTATGTCTTACTAGCTGTCCAAGTTTTAAAACCACCCCAACACCATTGACATGTTTTGTTGTCTAGGACTTATTTTTATATTTAAACCTTATCAAATAATAAATATACATTTTTTCAGGTTCCCCAAGAATAATTCAATGTCACCAAATGTCTTACAATTGGCAAACTACAGGTACAAAAAATCAAACAAAGACAAACCAACCAAGGAGTATGCGAGAAAAAAGATAAAAGTTGGCAAAGAAAATATAGATCCTTTATTCATGCGAGAAGCTACAGAATACCATAACACGAAACAAAGTAATTTGCAAGACCATGGGCACACATCCATGTCCACAATCCAAGTTTCACAATCCAGACCCATACAGGAGACTTTTCACCACTATGAGAATATCAATGTTTATCAAGGAACAGAAGGCAGAAGCTCTCATAAAAAACATAAGTCACCACAAAATGAAGAAATGTGTACGTCCAGAGGGTCGCAAAACACACAACTCATTCAAAAACAAAGCGAGTCATCAGGAATTTTTCAAAGCAAACATGAGCTAAAATCACTTCAGAGGAAAAGTGAAATGTTTTTAATTGATGATACTAGCCGTGAAAATAAACCTCTATCTGATAATAATAGTTTCTCTCCATCAGAAGCTTACACTTATTGTGAACAGAAATCATTTCAGAAACTGGGAGTATCACAGGAAAGATATGATCAAAAATTGGCTTTTAGGCAAAATGAAGATTTGTCAAGAGTCGGCGTTACTGGATCAAGTAAATATACATCTCGAGCAAAGCTTGAACAAAATACATTTACCAGGCCAAATGAACTTACTTTAGGATTAAGTCCATTTACCAGGCCAAATGAACTTACTTTAGGATTAAGTCAAGGTAGATATATACAAGGCCATAACAACAGTGAACTTGTTATAGAAAAGCCTCAAACTTGGCAGGAACCGAAACCTATTCCTGAAATAATTAAACGCCTAAGTGAAATGCCCCAAGAAACTTATGAACATAAACTTATCCATACAACTGAACCTGTACATAACCAAGAACTAACAAGTGAAAGTTCTCATATGAGGCAGGGAAAAAAAATTGCCTTGGGAACCTCTCAAGCCAGTTGTGAACAAAAACTTATTGGAAAACAGGGCTCATTTGTTCACCCCTATGGTATATTTCCTATGACTGCAGGAAACATTGATGATTTAAGTGATGATGAACTGGCAGGGTTTGTAGTTAAGAGGTAAGTAAGTCTCTGGTTTTCCTTATACATATTTTCTGAGAGTCGATCTCATTTTAGTAGATTACATATATTTTAATGTTTAAAAACACACATCAACTTTCTAAACAAATTATATTAATCCTGATAAATTGATAGGTTTAACCATTTTATGACTATGATTGATTTTTTTTTTGTTTAAACACTTTAAAATTTATTTTTTAGACTAGGCACAGTACCACATTGTATCAATAAAAAAAAGTTAAGTTATTTGATTAACCAGTCACATATACAACTATTCAAACAGTTTTGGTTTATCACTATTATATTCAAAGAACTTGTGAGTAATTTAAAAAAATAAACATTTTAACTTGAATTTGATTACTTTTTTCTGCGGGTACTTTTATAGAAAATTCAAACCCAAATAAGTCATACCATACTTTCCAAGAGTTTAGAAAGCTAATATTTCTAGGGAGGTCCGCTAGAAAATTTTACTATACCTTTAACCTATAAACGTTTTTATATGTATTCTATGGACACCTCTATGGGGGTACATCAAAATCCAGTGGGCTCCGGATCCCCTTGATCCCGGCCTTTCTATACCTTTGCTATTTATCATGTAAAACACTGCCTAGATATCTAATTTTAACAAAAAGGTTTTAAGCCATTTTTGAAATATTTTGAATTTCAAAATAAGTCACATGTAAACTATCCGACACCCTAGCTCAGTTGGTAGCGTGTCTGTCTAATGAGCTTAGGGGGTTTGATTCCTAGCATGGCTAAAAAAAATTTTGTCAAGGGTGAAATATGGGCTAACCCTTTAACAGTGATGAAATAACAGCCGGGGACTGGATGTTGTGTATGTCCTAGTATTAAGTTATGTTATGAGTCATATGTAACTACGAGAGGCCTAGCAAGCCGGTAGTGAAAAATATATGTCTTGAATAAAAAACTGATCCAGGCCTCAGACTGGAAACCATAATGGATGTAAAGTAAAGTCATATGTAAACTACATATAAACTAATTTTTCTCTGAAAAACAAGTATACTGTGCTATTCATTTGGCATGTGTGAAGCTTCAAAATGTCGAAGTCGAAGGTCAAATCTCTTTAACTTCAACTTCAACAACTACAATAACCTTCACAGCTTCGAAAAATTTTGAAGGGAGGACAAAACTTCGATAAACTATTAACTGATTTGATATATCTAAATATTACATATTTAAAGATAAGGTAGTTTTAGAACCCCTACTAGACATTATTTTAACATGGACTAGTGATTAAATAGCAACAGCCATAACATAAGCATAGATAAAATGCTGGTAAGAATGAAAATATCTTAGTCAGTATCGCCAAAATTACTTTGTAAAAATAAAAATACCCGCCAAGTTGTAGCACCATGGTATATTATCATATACAAACCTTGTAAATGTACTATAGTCCTTGCTTACCACCAATGTTTAGTACTTAATATTCTATCTCTTAATTATCTATTACAAATTTATAGTGCATTTTAGATACAGAATTCTTTCAACAAAAATCCTATCTTTGATTTCAGCTTTTTTTTCCATATTTTAATCTTCGCTTTGACTTTGCTTCACATTTAAAAAGTGACTTTCGCACACCCCTATTATTCATCATGTAAAACACTCCTATAATATACGTTTAAACACACTCTTAAAGAGATTTCCAGTAAACACATAATTTTCAAAAAATTATTTGTTAGTAAATTACCCTTAAGCGAATTTTCTCCTGAAATATAGGTATACTTAATTATTTGTCACCCCAGCTATCCATTCTAAACAAAAGTGTTAGAGCCATTCTTGAAAATTCAAATTTTTCAAAAATAGTTTTCAATAATAACCTGTATTTTAATGGCTAAAATTAAAATTTATAAATGGCTGAAAGTAATACTATATAATGCCTAAATATCAAGTATCCTAATAATATTGTTATCTTAAAACTTCGACAAAAGTGAATATAATATTGTTAATATTCGCAGCATTGACATTATTATTATCTGTGCCAGTGAACACATGGTCAAGATCATTAAGTCTGGTTTACCTGTGATGGGAACAACAGGGCTCGAATCTCCTGGCTGAGTGTGCTGAGGGCTTTTTTCTTAAATGATTTCCTATTCTCTTTTCAAAAAATTCTTGGGAAGGAGCTCTTATAATAATTTCTTAAGACATTTAATATTCCACACATTTTCAGGTTGAGATCACTCTAAATAGTTTCTAGAGGCATCCAATTCTCAAAAAAATTATTCAAGTTACATGCAAAAAAAAATAAAATATATATATGCATGAAGAAGAACCACTCCAAATAGCTTAAAGAGGAATTAATTTCCAGAATACTTCTGGGCGAGGGCAACTTCAAATATCTTCTAAGCGTATTCAAATTTCAAAATATTTATGGTAGAGAAGCACTCCAAATAGCTTGTAATATTTTTAACTTTTACCAGGAAAAAGGGAAATTATGACAGAAGTTTTTTCTATAGAGTGGGTAGCCACTCTGTTTTAACACATAAATTAACCTTTTATTTATATTGTATGAAGACAATGCGACTACATTATCATAGGTAGAGGATAAAGAAACCACAGTGAAATATCAGATGTTGAAAAAACACCTGGTCAAGATTCAAACCTCAACCTCCCTGTCACCTCCAAATCATTCTATTTTAGCCTGGGTAACCCCGGTATGGGTAATTTCTACAATGTAGTTTTTCCCACTTCAAGCCCATTCTGGGTTCATTTTTTTTATAATTACCCTTCCTCATCTTAAACTCCTAAAATATTTGTAAGCAAAATTGTTACATCAAGGGTTTGTTAAGTGGGCTGGACTCTTGATTTTGACTACAGGCCAAGGTTCAATACTAACAGAATTTGGATTTTTACCACAGTTGATTTATCATTCAACTTACAAGCAACTCACAGTGTATTTCCTTAAAGTTCAGCCTCTCTCTCTAACATCAATAAAATATTGGGTTTAAGTTGCATTTGGTAAAAAGTATAGCAATAAATACAAACACATAACACTCGTCAAAAAATGTTTAATAGATTTGATAAAACTATTATTATAGTGAAATGTTTATCATGTATTTATACTGTTCTTGCAGTGGTAAGACTCCCACCCTCCATACATATATTTCACTTTAATTCTGTGACATCCATTTACCATCATTTGCATTAAACAATTGATTCTTCAAATTTTCTAATTAAATTTTCACTTGAGTGCTTATCTAGAATGTGTGTATTTTAGATAAATAAAAACACATTCTGAAGATAATCCCAGTTTCCACATCAAAGTAATTCTTAAACTTATAAAGGAACGAGTATGAGTGTTAATGTTAATAGGGCTGCAATCTTTCCATATCTTTGCAAATCATCCCCATTGTTTAGTTCTTCAACATATTTTTTTTTTAAGTTATATTTTAAGTAGGGCTCGGCTGATAAGCCCGTTTGCAGATATTGCTGATTAACTCTCAATTAAATGATCAATATATTAATTCTCAATTAAATGATAAAATAACTATACAACTATTTACAACAGCTATAAATTGGTACTTCGACATTATACTTGAACGTGATCTAAGAACTGATCTTGGGGAGCGCTCAGTGAGCGATCGATCGGATCTTGGAGTGCTCAGTAATTGGCATGCAGCCGACGTCACACACCATGAAGATAGGAAAAACATGATTACTGAACACGGCTCTTTGCAGCTAGCCCCTAGAGTATGCAATAGCACAATAATGATACGTTATCTTGGACATATTCATTGTTTTTGTTGTGTGAATAAGCTAAGGTTACATAAATAAAATATAGTTTAGTTAATTCAGCCAACGTAAAAAATAGGAGATGTATAAAATCTAAACAATCGCATCCAAAATGAAAATTATTTAGGCTAAATAGAAAGCAAAATGATATGCACATGCGCAGGCCTCGGCTCATACTGAAAGATGTAGGCAATATTTCATATTAGGTTGTTATAAAACTTGTATTCAATTATAACTAATCTACTGATAGCCATAATATGATGTATTTTCAATTTTTTATAGATCCGCAACAAATTTTAAAATTATACTGGCCCACCTAATATTATTTTTTATAGTGTTTAACTTTTTTACTTGAAATCTTTATCTCTAATATATTTATCAAGTATTTAATAATTTTAATTAAATCTTAAGGTTAATAAAATTGAATGGTTTATTTTGTTTAGAATGTTGATTTTGCTGTTTATTATAAAATAAAATTTCAAACACAGAATTAAAGAATGTGTGTTTATATGCAAGAGACTGTATTTAAATATTTTTGTTTGAACTATGAATTATATTTTCATGACTTTAGAATTTAAAATATATCTATAGATTTTGAATTATCGGCGTAAAATACCTGCACGATAGAAAAAAATTCTCCTTGGCCGATTGTGCCAATATTGGCTGATAAATTGGATCGGCTATCAGCATCCGCTCAGCCCTAATTTTAAGTATTATTTATTAAAGAGTCTCATAATACTATGACTATATTGGAAAAACACACACATATGTCATCTTGAATGTTGTTTGATGATAGATTTATGCCAAATATGGGATTTTAGCCAATTTTTGTGTATTCTAATTTTTATTTGAATTTAATTCACATGAGATTGTTTTATTCAATCATAAAGAAGTATTTGATATATCATTGCTGATTCAGCCCAACTGTGGAGTGTAAACTACTATAAAAGTACTTCTTTGGGACTGTAGCCCAATCTAAAACCTATTTGAGCTCCATAGCATTGCAGTTAGCTGCTTAGTAAATTCCCTGAAATAGTAATACATGATGGCTACAGACAGGGAAAAGTCAGGGAATTTTTGGATGACAGGGAAAACAGGGAAATGTCAGGGAATTTAACTAAAAATAAGGAAAAGTCAGATAATTAAAAAAAATGTCTAAAATATCCCATTAATTTCACAACTAAACACTAAAACAAACGTTAATAATACCTAAATAAAATAAAATTTTAATTTTTTAAATAACTGATAGAACTGGGTGCTTAGTAGATACAAACTTTTTTTTAATATGTGATCAATAATAAATAAAACAAGTCATCATCCACCATTAAAACTACCTGGAAAAGTCAGGGAATTTTGTAAAATATGTTTTGTAGCCACCCTGTAACTGTTAGAAAGGTTACGAATAATATTGTAGACGTGAAAGTCCAAATGAACACAATAACACTTTATTAAACAAGACCATATAAATGAATGTAGCACTCGACACTACACATGGTGATCTTCAAGGTAACGAGCATTCAGCAAGACAAAGACACAAAATGGTGGGAGGTTGTGTGCGCATTCATACCGTCATGAATGTGGGTATGCGCATGCGCAGAAGACACTAGTTGTGAGCCGAGACTTGTAAACAAAAGTTCTCATTGTAACTTGTGGTGTTGTCCTAGCTCAGAGCAAAGGACTCCTGACAGTAACATAGTAGATACCAAATAAATTTTGCACTACAGTAAATTACAGCCAACTTGGCTAAAGTGTACATTTCCAAATCAAAACTTTTTCAATAAACGTGTCCTTAAACTAAAAGTGCTTAAACTCTGTGTTAGATTGAGAATGCATCCAATACATTTCTCCAAAGATTATTTTGTATTGAATGGAATTATGTAAATTACATTCTAGACTACAGGACCTATGAGTTTTATCTTTTTTTCCAGCTTTAAATATAATATTCTAATGGTATATTAAATAAGTGATTTATGAATATTTAATTCTCAATCTTTTGTGTAACTTTTATTAGTACTGCAATTTTTCAGATTATCATATTTGCTACAGGGACTTAATATTGATTTGCTTTTGGATGGACTTCAAATGCAATGGATTAGCACAAATATTTTGGGTGGTCAGAATATTGAATCTGATTTAAATATCCCATTTGTTTTGTACTCATTGCTAACCAAACCCATACAGAGTAAGTGCAAAATCACTTGTTTTTTTACGGATTTAATTTAATTTATTTTTAAAGAATTTTTTTAACACACCAAGCAATTTTTTTATACTGATCACATATATTAGCTAAATTACACTACATCATTTATTTATTATTAATATAATTAGATCAAATAATAGACCGTGTATGGGAAAAGTCGTCAGCCTCGTCTGCATTATTATTCTGGTGACAGGGAAGTTTAAATTTTGTCCAAGAGTACTGGGAGTGTATCTTTTCTAATATAAATTATCTTCCACTCTCCCTCCATGCAAATGCAGATACATTTATTACACATATGATACTAATTATTTCAGTTAAATATATTCATTATTTGTATTTTACAATTCCAGTTTCATTTCAACATATATAATTGTAAATACATAAATTTTATTCTTGTAACCTATTGAAGCTAAAAAACTTGACATTGATTTAAGCCATCTAGCCATTTATTTGTAACAATACATTAAGATATTCTTCAAAATATATTTTTATATTTGTGTTGTTACAGTATTCTATGACGCATAATAAAATCTGATAATTCTGAAAAATCATAAATGTTTGGTTGGATTTGTTTTAAAAAATCTGGAATTTTGTTGTGAATTGATATCTGGGAATAAAATTTATACACTCAAAATCTAATTTTATATTGATAAATATGACTAATATTAAATTCAAGGCATAAATTTAAATTTGCTCTTAAAAATAAAATATCCTCTCTTGCCTTTTAAAAAAATATTTTTTTCTAATGTGAATGTGCTAGTAGCATCCGCAACTTTTATTAAATTATGTTCCAAACTACTTGTATGTAGCATATGAGCCTCTATTTACATATCGAACCAAAATTTGCATACCAAAATGTGTTTCCCAGCTTAATAGCTTTTCAATTATTTGCTTTGTATTTCTCTTTAAACACAGAAACTTTATGATGTCCTAGTAAATATTTGTATATGCCTGTTAAGATAACAATACGTTGTTCATCTTTGATTTCAGATATTGTGAACTTTCCTTTTGAGGACGTACAATTTGTATTATATTATTTCAAAAATATTAAAAAGCCACTAACAACTTATGAGTTGTTTGATTGTTTGATAGAGTCATTCCTATATATTGAAAACACCCATCAATTGAGTGCCTCTACAGAAAATCTGCTTCTTGAAGTAACAAGTTCAAATGTGTTTGACATTACAGATAAGAGAGACAATTTAGGAAGTATTAAGTCATTAAATGCAATTTTGCCTCCTAACTATTGCTTTGAAACTGCTTTTTTTTCTGATATTCCTATTACCCGAATCATACCTCGTCTGCCAACAGAAGGTAGAGTTATGAACTCTGTTGAGATATCAAAACAGAAATATCGTGCATTGCAAAATTTCTCCAATCCCAAGATGACTGATTCAAGTGAAAATTATAACTCTCAAGTTTTTTTAAATAAGTGTGAACTATCAAGAGTAATTGGATCATCAGATAGCATGAGACTTCAGTCCAAGTTGAAGACATCTAGCTTAAATAAAACACTCTTGAAACAAACGCAACAACAATTTTTAGCTTATCAAGACATACATAGTTTTGATGAGCCCACAAGGAGTTGTTCCAATCCTGACTTCTCATTATCAAGTGATGCTCATCATAATGTCTTTAAAGAAGAAATTGATGTAAATTTTGCATTAGAGTTTATAAACAAACTGGTTAAACATTCTAAAGAAACTACTAAAATGGTGGGATCCCCAACAAAGAAAAACTATTTGAGCACAGATGTTATCAGCTCAGACACTGACAGTAGTGAAAGTGAAAGTGAAAGTAGCTACCATACTGCTTGCAGCAGTGTTAATAACTCTCAAGATTATTTAGAAAATGATGCTCAATTGGGATTTCATGGTATGTGGTTTTTAGTGTCTAATTTGGATGCATTATGATGTTTTGTAATGATATTTATTATTGTCAAGCATCCTCCTCTCCCAAGAACACCAACACACACTCAGCCTAACTTCTCTTCCATTTGTATTAAATAACAGTATTTTTTTATTTTACTTTGTAATTGATTTTTTCACTAAGTACTACTATACATTTAATATATTTATTCATCCAGCACATATTAAAAGTAACAAAAACAAATTATATCTATTAATAATGATATGTAAAGGTAGGATTTGCATGTAGATAAGTATTAATTAAACACATTTGTTTCTCATAAATCAAAATAATTCAATATTTATCTGTAAAACAGGGTTATCATTTATTAAAATCAAATGATTATAATTAAACCTAGATTTTCATATGTTGAATATCATTTTTCATGCCTCATATTTACATTCTTGCTATTTTGTCTTTGTTCAGGAACAAAAACAAGTTGACCCAACCATTCTGTTCATTTAGTTTTTACATATATTGTTCAAAAGTAATTAGTGTTTTTGAGATATTACTCATATTGAATTAGACACACAAAAACTAGACTCCATTGGATGTCATCAGCTAAATTGTATTTGTCTAGCTGTTTTTTCAATAACTAGTGAAACCAAAATTTTCTTCACCGCCTTCTTGTTGATAAATTAGTTCACTTACAGTTATATACAAATAAGTACCCATCATATAAATAAAATGTTAAAATATAATTATTTAAATTTAAATTCCATTGTTGTATTTTGTTTAAAGAGTTAAAGAATAGTACTAATCAATGCCATATAATTATAATATCAAATTGTGTTCAGTGTATATTTGTAAGAAGGTCATTCTCATTCTTATTATTTATGAACAAAAGATCTTTTTATTTCAGATCAAATGTCAAAAGAGGGACAAGATTTGGCAGTTGAAGTGTTACATTTATGGCTTCTGTTCATCCCTCCAGCAAATCGATACCAACTTAATTTGCTTTTGAGATATCTATCTAGGTTGGTTTCTCATGAAGACCTTAAAAATCAGGTAACACATATCCTATTATTGTATCTGAATTATCTATTGCATTTGCACCTACTTATTTGTATAAAAGATTGCTAAGAAAGTTTATCTAACTGGAATTCTTGAACAAATCGTCCAAGGGGGTAATAGGTCTGAAAACTGACCCTATTGGATTGGGCAGGTATTGGATAGACATCCTTGCCTCTAGGACCACACACCCTTATTCTCAGAGTGAACTAACAATTTCTGCCCCTTATATCCTTGGATTGCTCATGCCAAGAAGAATTTACCTAAGTACTTTCAAAGGGTCCCAAATGTTGGTTAGATGAAAGGGCTATAGCAGCCCATGGTGAGACTAGTACTACTGGTGTCAATAAAAATAATAAATACATTTGAAGAAGATAAATATTGGACCAAGTGTGTTCAGACAGGAAAAGGACAAGATGAAACCAGACATCAATGACAATGATGCGGGCAGTCTGGAGTTTCACTATCAAGATGCATGCAATCAAAAGGTGAGAGGGCATCAAGGCAATTTTTACTAAAATTGAAGGGATCTTCTGGTGGCAGAAATAAGAGTAGTTGAAATCCTTTTGTTTGTGCCTCAGTTCTATGATGAAGTTTTCTAATTTTCTTTTTTAAATCTAAGACTTGTGTGTTATCCTGGAAGAAGTAGTTAGTGAGGATCCAAAGTTATGGAAGAATAGAATAGTTAAAGTAAAGGTAGGGCATGTTGTAGTGAAAGATTCGTAATATGCAAACATACAGTAAAGCAAGAAATTTCAAACTTGCTTTTATATAAGTGCACGACTAGCGGCTATGTGGCCATGAAGAGTAACAAAACTGAAGCTTGTAGTGTTAGCTTGTATTTTGTATATTATTTGTGTAGATTTAATTTAAATAAACAATTATATAGCTTCTTTATTTGTTTTGATTGTTTTAAGGTGGTCTTGATGCTTATGTAAAATTTTAATTGAATGCTTTTAACCAAACTGAAAACAATTAATTGAATTTGACACTCAAATTTACCTAACTAATCATAGAAATAGCAATTAAAAATATAAATGTTTAATAGTGTTTTTTGATTCTAAAAGGTTTGAAGAAACATAACTATTTTGCATATAATTTGAATGGGTGATGAGATGTGGTAAATTAAAATTAAAATATGACTATAAAAAGTTAAGTTAAAATTTAATTACATTTTGAATTTATATTCCTTCCCCCCCAATCAAATTAACATGGTAGGTTGAAGAAAGAAGAAGAGATATTATTTATACTTTAAAGAAATATGTGTATTACCAGTTACATTTGAATGGGATGAGAAGTATTTTTTTAGCTATCACTATGTCTAACCCTTGTCATGGTTAATATGGGTCGCAGATAGAAAACTTTTTTTTTAAACATTTTCCTAAAGGAGTATTATTTGTGGATATTATTATTGTATATTAAGATTAGTTGAGTCAGGATGAAACATGCATTANCATTATTTAGTTACACTAATGGGGTATTAACAAGCAAGTTAGAATTTAGAGGAAATGTACAAACATTTGTATGAAGGGAAAGTGGAAATCTATTAATGGAAAATCACCTAAGTACAACCAGCAAAAATTTGAACACGGACCTAACCATCTTAGACTAGATGATCTTGACATTTGGTCCGCGTACCCATCACTGCGGGTAACTTTATTAAAATAAAATATATATATTTTTAAAATTTGTTTTGTATTTTGGCCAAACCCGGCCATTTAAAACTGACTAGATGAACAAACTAACAATAAATTAGTGACATTCTAAGAGAGTAAACTATGTACATACCAAGTTTGATTAAAGCAATATAAAATCAATTGTATTTAAAAATAAAATTTTTGATCAGCTATCATATTATTAAAAACACCTTAGTTATCTCCTAAGGAAGTGGTTATTTTAACGTATCCCAAATTTATTTGAAATAAGTAAATCCAATTTCTAGGCGATTTTTGTTTTTACTCTTCAAAATGTTCTCGTCTATTAACTAATTTGCATACTCTAGCAGCCTGACCCGCCTCGGTGGCGTAGTTGGCTAACGCGCTAGTCGTGTTGAGCTCGACCGCCGAGGACGGGGAGATCGAGGTTCATTCCACTCTCCCTCTACGCAAATGCGGGTTCACTTCCTCTAAATTCAACCCTTCCAATTCCTAATCCATTAGCGTAATTATTACTTAAGCGTATAACCCGAACGGGTAGTAAGACGCGGTGCTAAATATTATCTAGCAGCCTGAATTATAAGGCATGATAATTTTGTAGTGTGTGCCTTGCTATTGTTGGAGCTTTTCTAGGTTTAAAAGTAAAAGTTTTTGCTATGCTTTGAATTAAATCATAGTTATTGTTCACCATACAACATGATCGACTTCTTATTTATTATTTGCCAGATTTAATAAACAAGCATGATATGGTTTAATCCATAAGTAACTAAATAAAGCTTCCAAAGTTATATTATAATACATGCTATAAATTATATGTTTTTACTAGGGATAGCCCTTTGAATCCTCAAATTCCCAAGAATATTGGGATTTGAGAGTTTGAGAAAATTTTGGATTTGATACTCGAATCCTTAAAACAATTTTCATTTTTTCAAGAGTGAAATATGTCCTACAGCTCTAAAACTGATTTTTGGTGGTTCAGAATAAATTATAATTTTAGGGTGAACTTAAACCAGCCCCCAGATCAGTAATTTAATACTTAACTGAATGTATTGATGTTATAATAATGTATTATAAGAAAAAATGTGAACATCTAGCTAGTATTTGTATTTTCTATTTTATTTATCTTTCCTCTTATGTTTATATTTTTTCTCAAGATTCGTTTTCAAATTGGCATTTAAAATGTAAAATGGCGATTATAAATTTGAGATTCGGATTCGTAAAGTAGTGGATTCGACCCAACTCTAATTTTTACAGTTACAAGACAACTATTTCCCTTTCCTCCCATTCTTCACTCCCATCTTTTACATGTATTTTTTATATCTCGGCATATTGCTACCATTCTTTGCCAAAAGTGACATTGCAGGGTATATGGGATCATCCTGTCACCTAACTATTCTAGAAATGCCTTAGTATCAAACTTATATTTTAATAACTAATACTGTTCTCATAATACATAATTATTTTATTTTGTGTGTCTGTTTTGTTGTATGGATTTTGATATCAAATTTTCTTGGTCATAATAATATATTCACATAATCCATCTTACTTTTTTTTTCTAGGTTATAAAAATGTTTTCAAGAGTAATCATTAACACCAAAAACAATTGGGAATGTTATGAAGAAGTAGTGTATAAGATTGTGAACTTAATGATGCTACATTATGAAGAAATTTTCCCATACCCACAAACAGCAAATAGGATACAAAAAAGTATTCCTAAAGAAAATATTCCAAAGGTAGTCTATGTTGAGAGCTTATTAAATATTTCTATTTTATGAGTTTCTAGTTAATATACTGTAAATAATCATATAGCTGTGAGATTGAAATTTTAAATTATTTTATCATCCAAAGTAATTGGACAACAAATCATCTCAATTACCTATTTGACCCTTTGATACATGTTGTGCTGCTCAGTCAAACACACAATCATTATTAGGTGTCACAAAATAACACTGCTCATATTTTGTTTTTATTGTTATTATTATTGTTGTTGTTGGAGTTTAAACTTAAGGCTGATTAACATAAGGATGCCTTTTCTGTTAATTGTCTTAAACTAAAGATCCTGATTACTGCTACAAAAAAAATTTAGTCACAAATCTTAAGACATTTTAACGGAACTATTATTATCATTATTATTATTATTTTCACACATCCTCTGTTCTAATAATATTTTGGTTAGTTGATATGTTTTGTTCTTTTTTTGCTAGGCTTTAAAATATATTTACTAAATGGGACAGGGACGGGACAGTAATATATGAGGCGGTGTCATTTAACTAATTATAACATTTTATAATTTAAAAATAATCTTAATTGTTTACTGTGTGTGAACTTATTTGGTGCATTTTTTGTTTTTGGTGACAAATTAATTATCTAAGTTATATATGTACACCGCTATTACCTACTGAAATTTTCCTTTATTTTCATTATTTGCTTTTTAAATTTTGTGTTATTCTGTGCTCACCAGGGTAATAACTTGCATATCCATAGGGTGTTCACAGGATTTCTCGCTTGGGATTTTAAGTGAAGCTTTAATGAACAAATGAGTATTTCATAACCCACTATAATTTGAAGCTTCCAGGAGCTGATTATTAGCTTGATTATTAGCTTGAAAGATGAACATGATAAGACATTCATTTATATCACACTATTTATAGGCAGTAACATACTGTGAAATGGTGACACACAAAGAGTTTGAAAAGCAAAAACTCTCAAGCTCACAATCAGCTTTAGCTGAGCTCTTGGAACAAATCTTAACTGACCAGAGGATGTCACGCAAAGAAAAGATGGAACGGCTTAAACTGGTAAGTCCAATGTTTCCTTAACATTGTTTTCTAAAATTTTTAATATTCCCAACTATTATTTTCTTTCTCTATATTAAATACACTTGTATAAATGAGTCATTTTAATGATTTTATCCTTTTTGCAGAGACAAAAAATGTTTAATTTTTAAGCGCATACAGGGCCGGATTTACTTATGTGGGGGGCCTCCCCCTTAAACCCATGTAAATCACATCATAGCATGTCAGAGGAAAGGTAAAAAATTAAGTAACTCTTTGATTTTACACAAATTTAACTAAAGCAAAATAAATGAGGTAGGCTACATAAAGTTTTCATAAAAAACGCTTGAGCCTGAACAGTCTAGTTTACAGGCGCTGGGCAGTAGTTGTGTTGGTCCAGTGGGTGTCAGGGAAACTTCTCAATTTGGCATGATAAATGATTTTTATTACTATTGATACATTTAGCACACACACACACACACACACACACACATATATATATATATATAGTTTTCTGGTCTTACCAATTAGATTAGAATGTTAGTAGCAAGAAAGGCTTGTATAACCCGAATGGGTAGTAATATGTAGTGCTAAAGATAAAATAAATTAAAAATTAGCAAGAGCCATTATGTTAATACTTCAATATTATAATCAAAGAAGGAGGCCTTTACAAATAAAATTCAGCGTTAGCATGGAGAGGTGATGGGAAAACAACAAAAATATTTCCTTTTTATAAAAATGCAAGAACTTTGCAAGAATTTTTGAGTAGCAGAGATGCACAAAGTGTTTTTGACAGACATTTTGACTAATAAATTATAATCAGTTTGGTAATTACTCGCTGGCTCGCTCACCAGTTTGGCCAGGGAGTCACTCAGACACTCACTCTCACTAGGTTGTCAGTCTGGCCAAGCTCTTAAGGTTCCTTTTCTTGGATCACATCACATATGTTTATTACGCTGATATAATTCTCCACAGTTGACACTTATACACCTAGTAGTCTACTTAACTACCTCATTAAAACACAAACTGGCACTCACCACGAACACAACAGACATCTGAATTTCAACGTTTCTCAAGAGTAACTGACTAAATTTTTCGGAGCAACAACAAATTGGAAAACAAAAATTGTATCAAATAGTGCTGCCGCCCGTCTGGAAAACCTGGAAAACGGAAATTTGAGGGAATTTGGTCTGACCTGGAAAAATCAGAGAAATACCAGGGAGTTTCTCAAATTTCCTAAAAATGACTGGAATTTAAAAACATAAAGTCAAATTTTCGAAAGTGTTAAACTATTTTGCTCACACCCTATTTTTACATTAATGTTTTTCTGCTAAATAATTAATTTAAATTGCGATTGTAATTTGTGAACTTCACAATTAAGGCTATTGCTATATTGTGCCATTACATAATCCAAGAACATCTGCACATGTGTAAACATCAGCATAACATGGTCACTGTTATAGTTGTGAGAAAGTGTCTGCACAGCCTTCTATATGACACGTAATACGCATACAGGTATTGGATCTCTTGTATTCTTAGTTCCAAAATAGTGACAAAACGGTACCTTATAATTATTTTCTATATCAATTGTAACTTAATTTTTTTTAAATAATGTTTTAATCAATTATTATGTTACGGCGTTATAGCAAAATAGTTTATTTAACACATCAAAAGCGTTGCAAATTTAATTTTTCAGTTAAGTGACTCTTTGCGCATGCTCGAATACAGATTTCTTTTAGTTTTTCTCAATTCTAAAATGACATGCGTACGGTATTTGTTTTGAAGTCCAAAGCGATGCCTCTCAACCACCTACTATTTACAACTAGAAATAACATGTTTTGTGTAAATGTGTGAAAAGCAGTGCATCCATACTCCAGAAACAAGCTTCAAAGAAACAAGTAAAAAATAAATTTATTTGTTCATGATGGGCCTAGGCCTTAAAGTTTTTTTATCTTTAGTAAACGTGGTTATAATTAATTATGGAGTTGGGGCATAGACTACATGCATTCCATGTAATGACAGGAAGTTTGAGGTTTGAATCCCGATTTGGTGCACTTGGGTGGTTTACCCATTCTCTCCATGCTAATGTGTGTGCATATATTTTAAGCTACCCTCTCATTCCTGCCACATTATATCGCGTTATTGGTTTTGTTTGGAAAACCTGGAAATGTCAGGGAATTTCAATGTTATAAATTGGTGGCAACCCTGTCAAAGGCACCGCTGAGACAGTGGTGCTGTCAGCCGGTTCGTGGAAACACTTTGAGAGAAACCGCTGCAGCCCGCCGAATGGATGATGTATTTAGAGTTAGTACACAAAATTGTAAACGATCAACATGGACTTTCCTAGTAAATCTTTCATGTGTCGATAGGATTTTTATTTTTAATTTAAGTTACACACACATTAATTTATTTATGCCTCATTATTTCGTGTAGGAATAACAAACATTATGTTGGACACAAAAGAAGAAAGCATTTACAATAGAAAATTAAACATTTCTTTCTTTCTTTTGGGGGTTTGTTGGAGCCCCGGGTCAAAGCCCCACCCCTTAAATCCAGCCCTGAGCAAAGATGATAAAAATTATTTTGAAACTCCTCATATCTATTTAAATTACTTATTCACATACATTGTTCTACGTGTTAACTTGATTTTAAGGACATGTTTTAGAAAATTCAATTAATCCACTTGGTCATCAAATTGTAAAAACAGTTTAGATTTTAAGGGCCTTTTATTACCTATTTTTATCCATTACTGCTTCCAGCCTATGGCCTGGGTCATTTTTTTATTGAAGTCATATTGTTCCACTACCACCTGGCTAGGTCTTTCGTAGTTTCATATGCCTTATAATCTTAACTTATTACTAGGACAGGCACAACATCCATTGCCAGTCATCAATTTATCATTGTGAAAGGATAAACCCATATTTTTCAATGATAAATTTTCTGCCATGCCGGGAATCAAGCCCGGGACCCTTGGCTCAATAGGTAGTCGCATTACCGACTAAGCTAAGGTGTTGGACTTTTATTACATATCAAAACAAATATATAATAAATGTTGCACATAAAAACGCAAGGACACAAGGTGGTTTTACATAATATATTAAAGCTGTCCATTATTTCTACTAATTTTTTTTTTCAATTTAAAGAAAACATTTTTTATTCATTTGTAAAATAATAAGTATAATATTATATACACATTTAGAATTGATTTCATGCCTAACAAATTTATCTCCCTTCCCCCATTCATTCATGCTAACATCAATATTTATATACAACATATTATCCCCAAATTAAACTGTATTAACATACCATAACATAACTTCAACTTAATTAAATTAAAATGTAATTATCTAAAAGAATGTGATTAAATATATTAGGCCACCTTTATTTAAAAATATTGCACTTGTTATATACAGCTTTACAAATTACCAACTACTGAGAGATTAATTTCCCTTGGCGCAAAGGTGAGCATGAAGGGGAAGAGAGGGGAATATTTTTTCTTTTTAGTTCACTCAACAATTTAACCGGCTATAATATCAACAAATAAACATAAACAAATCCATAGTATCCAGAGTTCTAAAATATGGAGACATAGAACAGTATTTGAAGAAGTTTATTGTACGCAGCATACATTAGTCATATTAAATGAATTTGGGAGAATTTACTAGAATTTTAAGTCAATGGATACTTTTTTGGGTATTGTGTCATAGACGTGTGCAAGCTTTACTCTCCAAACTATAAATCATCTTGTAAATTAATCTAACTACCTCACAATCACTCATCATTTTTACTGATGATTGGGTAGAAGAAAATAAATGATGTGTGCCCATTTATTGTAATAAAATCTCGGTTAAAAATAACACAAGTTTAGTTATGAAAAAAAAAATTGTTAATTAAAATTAATATATGAANTTGTTAATTTAAATTAATATATGAAATTTAATTAGCCCTTATTGCTCTTTGTATGAGAGTGTATGATATATTGTATCGATATATTTATAACTAGCTTGCAATTTAACCTTTAATTTTTCTGTCCAAAATATTTTCGTGTGTTTTGTTTTAGTTTAAACAATCGTATCCGGACATCTACGCTCGGCGCTTCCCTGAAGCTATGGCCAATGACAATCTTAAAGAGAAATCTTCTCGTCGGCGAATGGGGACTTTGAAATTAAAATTTAAAAATTTGAGACTCTAATTTTTTTTTTTTACATTTATATTTAGAAATAGATTCATTCTAACAGTTTATTTTTTATTTCTAAGGACTTAATGATATCAGTTTTCTTAATGGTTTTCACTGTAAAAATGTTTATTCATTTAATACCAATATTCATTATGAATTTTATTGGTTGCAAGTCTAGGGATATTGATTTGATCATAGCCAGTTGCATTACTTAATGCATAGATATTTGATTTAATAAGTGAAATGTGTTCAGATGCTGCCATTTAAAGACTGTTGTATAATTTTATCTTAAATTCATACTCTGGTGCAATGATAAAAGTAAAATTATCACAAAAATGTATCAAATAACGTAATCTCTAACCATACACCTTTTTAAAAACTATTAGAATCTTACACCATTGCTTTACAATCAACATTTTAAATTTTACAGCTATTTCCTCCTTAAAACTCTTCTTTCTGTATGGTATTTCCTGTATAGTTACTTGTGACCAGACACATTCCTTTGATTGTTTGCAAGTATCTGAAATTGTTTTTAACCCAAGTACATATCCAAGAAGTCCTATATAAAATTGGTGGCACTTTCTACAGTAGTTATGTATTTCACGAACTATATCATTTAGAACGTTGAGATGTTCTTTAATATAGCACTGTATTCAGTTACCAGTATATAAAGTCATAATCACCAGAATTTAAACATAAATTCTTGAACAAAAAATAATGATGTGACGATTGTGACCTCATCTTCTGGCTTCTAAAGTAGAAAAAGTAAATGAAGGCAAAGAATTTCTCAGTAGAAATATAGAGTTTAATTTTATTCACATGGCGATCTCAACAGTTTTTAACATGTTAAGGGTGTCCTTGAATTTAATGATGATGTTTTCTCTTCATATATATAAATAGGTGACCTGGCGGTCTAGGTGTAAGGTGTCAGACATCTGTGCTGGGTGTCTGGGGTTGAAACCTCGGTCCCGGCACATTTATCTGATTGCCAAACCCTTCCTTCACCTCTGACAAGACGTGTATTAATCACAACTTGTGAATGTGTGGAATGCCAGGCCTCCACCGTGGTTCAGATTCCACGTTAAACTGTAGGTTCCACCATTTCATCTCACAATCACCCTACCATTATATATTATCGTAAGTGCGTATAACACGAATGGGTAGTAAGACGCGGTGCTAATAATAATCCTCTTTATATAAAAAGTTTACCTTCTAATGTTGCTATGCTCATGACAGATAGTCAACAATTGTTGATATCACACTGTAAAGAAAATTAAACTCTCTGTTTGTACTGAAGCATTGTATAGTTTATTTTCACACAAAAAAAAAAGTTTTGCTATAAAATCTGCAAAAACACTTAACCTTTCTCACGTTCCTAACATCCCCACCTTAGACATCTGACGCCTAAGTATTGAAATCTTATATATTTCAAGAGAAAAATTAAAACAAATCTAACAGAAATGTGACCCGCTTCAGTGGCTGAATGGTCTAAGGCGACACTCAAGTGATAGACTGACCTACTGATCGGGGTTTGAATCTTGGTTGAGTCTATTGAGGTTGGCTTTCCATAAATGGTTTCCCACTCTCCATCCACGCAAATGCGGTTAGATTATCTCTCAAATGCTTTCTTCCTCATCCCTACCTCATTAGATTACTTATCATATATGCGCATAACCTGTACAAATAGTAAGATGCAGTGATAAAATATATGGTACGGCGCACCGCACAGACTTTCTCTCTCTTTCTATAAACTCGTAAGATTTATGAACGGAATAATGTACATTGTATCATCACCACTCCACATAAGAACACGCATAAAATAATATACAATGATATATAATCAATGAGAAAAGAGGCGCATCTTTGTCCACCTAAGAGCATTTCAAACAGTTTAATGTCTTCCACAAGGGTCAACACTTCGTATTAAAATTTCGATTTCTGGTTAAAATTTTAACATTTTATAAGGTGTTGCAGATCTTCAAGTCATCGCATTGATATTTAATTATTCATTTA
>CABFWB010002811.1:66178-88411 GCA_902151455.1 Timema bartmani
ACAGACAGACAGACAGACAGACGGAAATTCAAAAACCACTTTTTCGGATTCAGGGAGTCATGAAACGTCAAAATTCATCAAAATCTCGAGTTCGATTTTTTTGACGATCACCATACTTTCTCTACCTGTAAGATAGAGAGAAAGTAAAAATAACAGAAATGTGTATAAGATAACTAAACACACCTAGCATCTGAATGGTGCTGCCAACTAGAAAAGTTAAACTTTAAGCAGTCTCTCTTCATTGATTTACCACAATGCTTTAAACAGTTTCTGCTAATTCAAAATGGATTATATTAGTGTTTTTCTTTTCTTTTTACTTTCTCTCAACCCCTCGAGGGTAGAATTATTGTGATTAATCGTCTTCTAAATTTAACTTAACTTGTAAATCAATGATATTACTGTCTGCTAAGTGCAAATGCAAATCACAATAATAAAGGATAAGTATTTATTACTTCTGAATCAGTTTACATGTATCTGTGGATTCACACTTTCGCCGAAAAACTAGCGCAGAACAGAAACGTAGTCACGTGACGCGCTCTAAGCCAATCACAAGATTTCCACTTAATCAATATGAGCTGTTCTGCTGAAGTTCTAATATTCTCTACTTTGTCCGCTCTGCTCGAGATGTTAGGCACAGGAGAACCAATCATATCTCAGAACCAACTATCTCAAATTAGTCCGAATGTGCATTTTTCAACATATGTACTCTACATCCAGAAGCTAGCAGACATCTTCTTTGGCCGTTGTGAGGAGATTTGAAATAACCCGTTATTGTAAAGTGTGTATATCAATGTATTGGATTGTGCCACGACACACCGTAATAATTTGAAAACATCCATCGGGAGAATGATTTAAAATATATGTTTATCCACTAGCAAATAAAATATGTTGACAATCAGCGGCTCATGGGTCAACTTAAAGGGTGTGAATTACTACGCAGATTCTTCTTTCTATTTTTTGGTGAGGGTGTGAATCAAGCTTATGACATAACACCCCCTCCCCCCATTTCTTATTCCCCTGAGCAGTGTCTGGAGCTAGCCAGCCCAGCCTCATGGTGTGATATTGCTTTGTACCTGCTCCTCCTAAGCGTGAGGGTATCGGTAAGAAAAATAAGCGAATGGCAATTCCGTTATTGATACTCGTGGAACTGTTAAGGGGCAGGACTAGAACTTTTTAGGAACGCTAATATCAGTATTGACATCGTCCAACACAGTTACTAATTGAGAGCTGCTGAATGAAAGGTGGAAATAAAAATAAAGAGAAATAGGCAATGCGCAGAGGACAGTGCGCACTGGTGGTTGCATGGTAGGGAGTGATAAGACACAAGAGAGAAGAGAATTCCTTATCGGTACTGGTTAGACCAGTACCGGTAAGGGATGACAAGCTGTACCTGTTCCAAAACATTCCACAGTGAGACTACGTTCCAAGTAACGGTTACACTAGTACCAACACATCCCTAGTATCTAGGGTTTTCATATAGTCCTTCCAAGGAATTTTTGTAGTTAAATATCCCACGCTAAATTAAGGGTATTATACTGAAGCGCAAAAAGAGAAAAAAATGGATTTTCTCATAATCTGCTATAACGATTCTGATTGAATTTTATATCTAGACATTGTTCAACAACTCAAACAAAATGGCTGTTTTCATTTTTCCATGAAATTACTTTGAAGGTACTTTACTTATGCAAAAATCTACAATTTTGATATCATCTCAATAACTATTTGAGTTAGGGCCTACAAAATAATTTTTCACTGTAAAAATGTATTATGTAATATTTAACTCTCTTGTTTTAAATACAGTATATAGAATATCAATAGTTTCTGAGCTATAAGCCAATATATATATATATATATATATATATGTCTTTGAAAATTAAATTTATTGTTATGCTCTTTGGCAGACAAAGATATTCCTCTTTATTTAATGGTTTTGTAACATTTTATTTTGTTTATGCTCTTTGGTGGAATATGATGCCCTTTTTACTTCTTCTTGTCCCCTCGAAGAGAGAAGTATTATGATTGTCAAGAAAATCAAACTAGAGATTTCGATAAATGTCCACATTTCATAACCCCCTGAAAATGAAAAGTGGTTTTTGCGAGGCCCTCTGTTTGTCTCTTTGCCTCTCTATATCTCTATATCCCTAACTATTTGATGTATGAAATAACTTATCACTGTAAAGTTGTATTACTTTTTAAATTTAAAATAGTTTAACCTGGAATATGTTATTTATGGAATAATTATAAATATGTAATATTGTTAAACTCGTTGTTGGACAGAGATGCTCCTCTTTTTTCACTCTTTCTGTAACATCTTATACTATCTTATACTAACATATTTATGAATTTTGGTGTAGTGTTTCTGCAACAGTATATATTATTTAGTTTCATTGTTATGAGTTTTTGTTAAATGGGTCGATTTTAAGATTAAAGAAAGAGAACGACTGTACAATACACCATACCATTTATTTTTTCTATATAAAGGCATTGATGCCAAAATATAAAAACTTGTATGTGTGATTTTTACTACTATAAAGGTCAAAAGAAAAGATGAGGTCACATATGTGCATTGGATCCTTCCCACATTTTTTCCTCTCTATATGGGGGGGCCTTTCTTTACTCATTACTCACCTTATTAGTTAATCATTCCTTATTTTTATCTATTTATGTATTTGACAAGGCACTGTTGTATTTTCACACTTTTAATTCAAATCTGGGATATATTTACTCTGGCATTGTATATGTATCAAATGTTCAATTCTTTCGTAATAACTTAAATGATTTAAGGTGTCCTTCCTGAACTCACTTTTTGATTAAATTCGTTTTAAAAATTATTTGTGATATTAAAATGAATCAATGGATGATCTATCATAAACAGATTTTCTCCTATTGTTGAATAATACTATTTACCTTTAGATGATCAAAATGCTTGGAACATCCAACCAAAATTTTCTTTGCTCATGGCAACATTACAATACTTAAAAAAGCTTAATACATTTGATGAAGTTTAATTTTTTACTTTCCTTTTAATTTAAGCTTTTCTTCCACTTGTATACAATATAAACTATAATTTATTGTTTTATTAATAAAATAAATAAGAACATAGTGTTCTTAGTTTCATCAAGAGCACCTTACTCCTTTTCATTACTTTTACTTAATTGACAAGCCTTATAAATGCATAATTTGGTCATTTCTAGGGACATAAGGCTCTTATTTTTATTCCAAAGGTGACTCACAATGTGTAGTCTGCACATGAGGAATATCAGTGGACCATGGACATTCCTAATATTACCTAGGACCAAATCATATTTAGTATTATATGATAAATGAAGTCAATTATAAAAACTCAGGCCATGTTATAGCTATACTATAGGTGTTATTTCATTTATTGAATTTTAAAATAAATCTCAAATTAATTTTGACAAAAGCTTAAAAAAGTTATCAAATCCATATAATCTATTTGTTAGTATGCATGCATTTACATCATAGCTTACACTGTAATATGTATGTTGTACTTGAAAATAATAAAGTTACATATTTTTAAAATGTACCATTTTTAATTCTACTCGTCCATATAGAATCAACCCCTTAGTTTCCAATGTTTGAATTCTTACAAAATTTTAATCTTCAATATCCTACTTTAATTCCATCTAACTCCAAACAAATAAACAACATTTAACTTTTCATAGATATATTTTCTATAAAAATACACCTATTAATCTACCTGTATTTATTCTATTAAATTCTGTCTAAAATAACGTGTTAATTTTCAATAAAAGAAGAACGCAATTCACATTTTACATTGCTGCCATTGGACAAAGAGGTATTGGCTTCCTTTTTAAAAAATGGATTATCACGGCTCAATCCCCCCAACCTAGGTTTAATTTTATCGGAACTCATCAGGGAGGAGTGTGAAACGCAACTTCCTAAAAGAGGAAACCAACAAACACAAAAGAGAGAGAAAGGAAAATGATAAAGAATGATTGGAAACTTAGATAGGAAAATCTAAAAGGAACAAATAACACAAAGGACAAACAAAGGAAATTGATATAGGACGTTAATAACACAAAGGACAAACAAATGAAATGGATATAGGATGTTAATAACACAAAGGACAAACAAATAAAATATATATAGGATGTTAATAACACAAAGGACAAACAAATAAAATAGATATAGGATGTTTATATATATATATAAAGGAAAACCTCTTTTCACTTTTTGAGTTAATTGTATTATATTTGGAAGAAGGTATGGGGAGGTGGATGGAAACATGTTTGTTCCTTTTATATGTTTCTATCCCCCTCTCCTATATTATCTTCCACACATAAAACAATCACTTAAAAAAGCGAAAACAGGTTTTCCTTAAAGATATGTGTGTGCGTGTTATAAATTGTTTTGACATCATCAGTATGTTGCTAGATATAACTTTTTGGGCCATTCAAGTAGATTCTTGACTTCTAAGCTTGATTTAAACGGGTAATTCTTTTCATAACATTTCTATATATGTTACATCACTTAAGGCTGTGCCTATCACATTTAAACATTTTTTTTAACTACTATCTTCTGTTAAAAAATAAAGTCCACACTATTAATACAACTTCCACAATATTTTAATTGTTTTATTATTTCTTTCTTCATCTCCCAGTAAGGTTTTCATCTGTCAGCGCGTGACCAGCATCATCCTCCGGTTCATTTTGTCACTGGTCCCTCTCTCAGCTACCAAATGTTTGGCATCCCTTCCCTCTTGAAGAATTCCTTCAAGCCATCTCTCCACCTCTTCCTCGGTCTTCCTCTTGTTTTATAAGTAAATTAATTTAACAATTAGAGTTGGGCCAATACCTATTATCAAACCGATCATCGGTCAATTATGGCACAATTGGCTGATCCGATGATTGGGGTTTGTATCGCCGATTATTCTAAATGTGTGTGTATATTTTAAATTCTTATGTCATAAACATAAAATACCAATTTGGAAACAAAAAAATTATATCTAATCCATGCCCTTGTGTTTGAGCTATCTGCTTATTAAAATTAAAATGATATAAAATTAAATTTAGTTCCGGAGGACCAGTTTTAGTAGCACTAAAACAGAGGTGGGATTTGAACGTTGATATTTAAACTGGAGTTTGTGGAGCCTACCTTTGATGGATGTCTTCGGCTGGAGATACACAGTTGAGTCTGAGAACGATGGTCTTCTTTGTAATTACTTTGATAGAGGAGCTCCCCTAAACACTCGCATTTTATGAGTACATATGAAATATAAAGTATAACCCAAAGAGTGACATATTATAATACAAAAGGTCGCACACTAAATCATTAACACAGAGGATTTGATTTGTTCTTCTTAGGAACGAGGGCTACAGAATATCACCGAGATGTGACCGAGAGAGGTTTTTAACGCACACACACTGTCTCTTGAGTACTACATGCCAACTGTAACAGGGTTGACTAGGGGGGAAGGAAGAGGGTAAAGAGGGTAGCGAATTCCAAGAAATATGCAGGCACGTAAAGTAGATTGAGGGGAAATAGGGGAGAAAATAACCAGTGAACGGTACCCAACAACGAGCAGTAGTTTTAAGTAAAAATAGCGAATAATGGAATATTCAACACCTTGAATATAAACCCAACTTCCATTTTGTGTTTTCAATAAAACTTAAAACAAATGGTGATTAAATACTGTACCTTATCTCACCCACTGGGTTATTGGCATAATAGACTCTTCAGCACAGCTGAATTGGTCAGCTATACAAAAAGAATCTCACCCCACCCAAACAAGATCAAGATGCAGTTATTTAAAAAAAATTTAAAGTCCACCCAACAGTAAATGTATTGTATGTGAGGTTAATTTGGACGTAACAATAATATTTGTCAAGAGCTTTTTTCTTTACTCTCGAACCGGTTTTCATTTATATAAATAATTACAGAAAGCTTATAAAAATGTAACCATAAATGTGAAGCTAATTTTTAATTAACACATGTCCAAGTGTGTCTTTCATATAAACACAAAATATGCGTATTCTCCTTGTGTACATAACTTTATGTGGCCCTATTAATTTTATTGAAAATGATATTTAAATTTATTATTTATGATTATGGTTGTTTTAAATGACAGAGCCAGTTGTTCTAACAATAAAATAAAATATATTTTTAACAACTTTAAAATTTTTATTTAGACTTGATTATGAAATTGAAAACTAAACAAATAATCGGCATTGATGATCGGCCTAATCGTCAACAAAAGGTCGGCATCTGCGTGGTCGGTAAAATAGCTGATCAGTCCAGCTCTAGTTACAATATTATTCAAAATTTAAATACTACACTTTCTATGTTATCTAACTTGTTTATACAACAATATTGAAAATATTGTTGCAAGTCCCCGACATTATTTGATTTAAGACTACATATTGGGTTTTTTATTATTTTTTTCTAGATAGCACGGAACTTTTCAAACTAACAAAACTAAAATGTTCAGATGTTGAAGCCACAGATTTCAAATTTCAAGTTGTTTGTTTGTAGTTTGTATGCTTTATTACCAGCAGGGTGACTGTTTGAGAATAGAATCGTTAATAGAAATGTCTGCTTCTCAGTGGTAGAAAACTGAAATTTGAGAAGAAGGTAGAGGGAACATTCCAAATAACCACTAAAGTCTTTTTTTTCTTCTTAACAGTACTTTAGGAAATAGAGGAAGAGGGGCGGTACCGATACAACCAATTTTTTTTATTTTGTTTGATAGAAAACTGAGATTTGGTAGTCAAGTAGAAGGAAAGTTTCAGATAACCAAATAAGTCTTGAAATTTGAAATTTTTTAGTGGCAGAGAAATTGGAAAGGGGGGGGAGGTAGTTTAACATTTCCAAAACTAATAAAAACAACTACTTATCTTTGTGGTAAAAGACTAAAATTGAGTAGACAAGTATAGGGACCACTCCAAATAAGCATAAAGATCATGAAATTTAAAATTAGGCCTCCTGGAAATAGGGGGATAGGGGGTAGTCTGAAACAAGGAAAAAACACATTTAAATGAGGTATAAAATTGAAATTTGACAGAATCGCAGAGGGATCACTTAAAATAACCAAATAAGTAATTTAATATTACTAAGTGAGGGTCAGTGAAATAAGCTTTTAAAAATTTTGAAAATTAAAAAGAATAAACTACCTCTTAGTGTGGTAAAAGATTTAAATATGTTGGCTAGGTGGGAGGTCCACCTCAAATAGTCATAAAGGTGTGACCAGTTTTAAATTTCAAAATTAAGAACCACAAAATTGGTAACTAAGCTAATAGAGGGGAGGGGGAGGGGGGCACATTTAGGTAGATAAGAAAATTGAATATTTTTTTTAATATATAAGGACCACCCCAAATAACCTAAAGACTTTGGACACTTAATATTTAAAATGGTCTCTGGAGTTTCCAAAGCTCATATTAACAACCACTTCAGTTTGGCAAATAATTGAAATTAAGTGAAAAAGTAGAGGGACTACTTCAGAATATCATAAGAGATGAAAAGTTGGGAATTTCAAAATTGGGGTCTAAGAAATTTGGGATTGGTAGTGGCTCAAATTTCCTAAACTATATAAAAAAAACCTTGATATGCTAAAGAAAATTGATCTTGTTTAGATAGACTAGAAACCTGGAAATAAATGAACACATAAACCAAAGATTATCTCAAAGAATGTATATTAGTGTTGTGTTATTATGTATAGAAGTTCAAGGATAAGCCCTTTAAAGATGACATAGCAATTCAAATAAACAACCTGTGGGAACATAGCTCAGTGTCATAGCTTGGAAAGTCATGATGATCATTTATTCAATATGTTCTTATTACATTGTAAACTATTTTATTTATTCTTTCTGGTAAAATCTGATGTCTTTTTTTACAACATGTTTTGGTAACAATGTATATTATTTCCTTTCGCTCATCTTAGCTTGATTAGGCAAATAAGTCATTGTCAATGTTAGTTTCTGCATTCAATTTCAATTTGTGGGTTAGGTAATATTTCGTTTAAAATCTTTAATATATTTAAATTTATTGAATGCCGTGGTTGGTTTGGGATCGCCAAAATTAGCTCAGGTTTGCATGGGAAGGAACTATTAAAAAAAGTTGACAGCTAGATTTTGAATGTTCTAAACCGTTTTACAATTCTATGGTTTATATAAGGTTCCACTGAGAAATTTTTGTAATTAAATATTTAACCCTAAAATTAAGGTCAGTTTACTGACTGGCCAAATGAGAAAAAAATCGATTTTCTTGAAATCTGCTCTAACAATTTTGATTAAATGTTGTATCTAGACACTGTTTAGCAATACAGAGAAAATGGCAATTCTCACTTTCCCATGAAAATTACTTTAAAGGTACTTTACATAAGTGGAAACCTCCAATTTTTATCATATCTCGGCAACTATTTGAGATACAAAATAACTTATTAGTGTAAGGTTGTAACACTATTTTATATATATATATATATATATATATGTTATAATATATTATTATGGAGCTCTTTCAAAACAGAAATTTATTGTTATGTTATATGGTGGACAGAGATGTTCCGCTTTTCTCACTGTTTCTGTACCAGTGTATGTTATTTAATTTTTGCTCTTTGGCGGAGTGTGTCTGCAACAATGTATAAGCATATAACCCGAACGGGTAGTAAGAGGCAGTGAGTATACATTATTTCATTTTACAAATTAATCTTACAAATTTTTAGTTAATGTTTCAATTTTAATGTAAACGAAAGCGAAAATATGTCATTTGTTTCATATTTTAGTTGGTTGTATCATATCCACATTAAGAGGTAAAAAGTATTTATTTGGTAAGTAAAACAAGGTCAACATCCACTATGCTATTATCAAGGAGAGGTTTCCAAGTAATTGAATTAATACTGTTTAAAAGTAAAATCACCTTTTTGTATCTAACTTAAATGTTGTTTTTGAATTATTCTAATACAAAATTTTCAGTGAAAATAATTATTATAACCCTTCCCACTTCTTTGGAATATTAAATGTGCCCCTTGTTTCAAAAAGGTTAGGGGCCCTGGCCTTAAGGGATATTCCTCAGTCTTATATGTATTCTTTAAGATCTATAACAAAAATGATACTTTAGACCACAAGACTAGATACTTGTGTGGCTAACCCCAAAGCCAAGCAACAGAGAAATATGAAACTTGACACATTACAACCACGTGCCCCTCGGGCATTTTTATATAAAAAATAATTAACTCTTGATAGCCAGACACCTTGGACTGTGTGACCACCAGTATGGGTACATACAAACTAAATAAGCCAAGACAACTGAAACATGGTTTACGTATTAAAGGAAAACCGAGGGTGTGCAACTCAAGGCAATTTTTTTTTAACTTTTACATATCATGCGAAGAGTGACCATACGTCCCGATTAATCGGGATTGTCCTGTTTTGGAGACACAGAAATTCGTAGTGATTTTTTTTTCTCTAGAAAGTGCCTTTCGTCCCGATTTTAACACTCCAGTGACTAGGCTATGTTTTACCATAATTATTAGGCCTAGTTATATATTAATTACTCTTTTATTATATGATTATAAACAAATGTTCATTCCACTAATACTAAAAAGCCATTATGGTCACCCTAAATTCACGTGAGCCTGACGACTTACATCACATTATCACCAATAGATGATTAAAAGCTGTTTATATTTAAATGTATCACTAAAGAGAAATTTCAATCTTAAAAGTCTGTTTCACCCAAAATAAAACCGCACTTTGATGGTATTTTTTATTAGAGACTAATCGTGTATCTATTGTAATAACCCGGTAAATCGGTCATGAGATGGAATCTTAAGGATGTTGCCTACTTGCAACGTCACAGCAAAGGTTTCCTATATTAATCTTTTTAAATTTTTTTATTCAGCGAGATTTCGAGATAGTTTTAACATTAATGAATCCACAAATTCTTAAATGATTCTAAAAATAGTCCTACAGTGTCACAAATATATTTTTTTGATCTTTAAGTAGTTTTATGTAAACAATTTTTTTTAATCATCTACAACCTAGGCTATTTGGTTTATTCATGAAAATGGCCATTAGGAATCTTCCTGCCAGGATGTAGATTAAAAAAGCCCGTGGAAGAATTATTGATGTCTATTGAGAATAAGAAACAAGAAAAAGATAACGTTGACAACCAATACTGTAAAGGTTCAAATAATAAAGCGAGTGTTTATACTCGTCATTTGAAGAGGGGGTGTGTTATCAGATAGTAAACCAGAAGCTTCACGAGGTTAAATACTCATTTTCTTCCCTCTCTTTCTATTTCTTATACTGGTGTCTAAGTGTGATAGTGCTTAATATGCTAAGGTGTGTCAAGTTATGATGCAACTAGCTTCACTATAAGTTTATATACTACCAAGTAGGCGACGTCCTTTTACACTTTCAACTGTTTGGTAATGAAACCATATTTGAATAAATCTGTCTGCATTTTTTAACAAACAACCAGCTTCAGTGGCCACAGGGTATAAGGTGTCACTCTCGCAATAGACTAGACTGACAATGACAGAGAGTTTCGGGTTCTAATCCTAGTCGGGTGTACTTAGGATGGTTTTTCTAAATGGTTTTCCACTCTCCATCAATGCAAATGTGAGTACACTTTATCTGAATTCAACCTTCCTAATCCTAAACATATTAGCATAATTAGTGTGTATGTGTATAACCCGGATGGATGCGGTGCTAAAAAAAGATATATTTTGATCAAGACTAGACTAAAGTATATTTTCTTTATTTGTGAATTTGAAAAAATAAAAAGTTATTAATTGTAAAATAATCAATTAAATACCGCTATGAACTAAAAATAGTGTAATTGCACACAGGAAGTGATAAATGATAGTGACCTTATAACAACTTAGTAATCAAAGATTGTTGTTCTCACAGCCAAGTGCAAAGTCAGAAGAACGATAAGTCAATCTTTGTGATAACACTTGCATAGTTACTATCCGTATTATATACTAGTAGGACTTTGATTAAACGCAAGTTGACTGTTAATAACTGTGTATCACATAGTATTATGTTAAGTACCGGTAACTGTGAACTACAAGCCATCACATAAATACCTCAAATTTCAATAAAGTGTTAGGTGACCTGGTGGTCTAGAGGTAAGGTGTCAGACTTCTGTGCTGGGGTCCGGGGTTCGATCCTCGGTCCCGGCACAGATTTATCTGATTGCCAAACCCTTCCTTCACCTCTGGCAAGATGTGTATTAATCACAACTTGTGAATGTGAGGAATGCCAGGCCTCCACCGTGGTTCGGATTCCACGTTAAACTGTAGGTCCTTCATTTCATATCACAATCACCCTACCATTACACATTAGCGTAAGTGCGTATAACCCGAACGGGTAGTAAGACGCGGTGCTAATAATAATAATAATAATAATAATAAAGTGTTCACGATTATTTTGTATCTGTTACAAAATTTTCTTCTTTACTTCAAGTCATCCCATATTTGAATCCTCCTCCCTAAGCTCCTCTTTCCCTTAACCTTTCCTTTTATGACGTCATGCAGAAGACAATTCCTCCTAAGGATTTGTCCGACCCAGTTTACACTGCTTACAAACTTATTTAATTCTAGAACAAACACAAAACCAAGTCCCCTCGTTAAATAATTACATTGAAAAAGAAACCAAAATTGCACAAATGATAAATTTTTTGACTTTGCTATAGATCGACCCTAGTACCTTCAGCTCGGAAGGTTTTGCATTATCTTAAACGCTTTAGTTTTTTCCTCTCTCTGTAATTAACTCTCTTTCTAATATATATATATATATATATATATTCTTCTTAAGTCAACAATCTGAAGGTCGGTTTGATTTGAATTCTATTCATATGGATCTGGGCATGCACTCAGTCCTTTGGCTGGTTAGTGCTACCTGTACCATCTGGTAGGAATCCCATGCACTAATGGAGTTCAGGAAGTGTGGTGTTTCCCCGTTGCCTTCCACACTGAATTTATATGAGCGAGCGTGAAAGGGCATACCAATTTTGTCAGGAAAGTTATTTTCATATATCTCCCTGGATTCTCTCAATGCCACAATTGACATGGGACGGACGGCTTTACTTCCCCTCCGAAGGAAGTTGTGCTATGGATGCTTAACGTTCAAGAAAATTTGTTGACCTCATCTGGGTTTGAACTCATGTACATCAGTTCCTGAGGCGATCACTCTACCCCAAGACCACCGAGGTCGACATATATATATATTCAGGTTTTCTACCATCCGAGAAAATCAGGGAAAACTGGAAATATCCGGGAATTTGAAGTGGTCGGGAAAAAACGGGAATTAGTCGGGAATTTGGCAAATTAAAAAAAATCCGGGATAATGTTTTACTCAAAATATGAAATATAATAATAATTAAATCAGTAAATTACATTGTTATTCAAACTCTCTTTTTTTGTTTGTGGCTGTGTAATAATTTTTCTAATTCCTAGTAGACTATGATAATACAAGTAAAAAACTTTTTTTTTAATATGCAAATTTATTAATATTCATAAAAAAAGATTGACAAAAACCTTGTGGGGTGGGGGCTAGAAGGGTGTGACATACTTTTGAGTCGGGAATTTTAGGAAATGGTCAGGGGAAAAAGTCGGGAATTTCATTGGTCAAGTTGAGTAGACACCATGTATTTAATAATACTTGAAATTGTAAACACTTTTAAAAACAGGACAAAAAAAAGTATTTTTACTAAATTATATTGTCTCTTTCTCTCTGAAATTAGTATACATATATAAAATCGATACATTGATTGCACACCGAGAGAGAGAATATAATTTATTAAAAAACTATAATTTTTTCCTAAATGCTTACAATTCCAAGTATTATTGAAGATTTATTTTTATATATTTTCAATTTTGGGCCAATTTGGATATATTAAATTGAATTTTTTGAAATTTTAACCATCTAGGCATTTATCGTTCTTTCCACACAACTCTATTCTTATAAGGTTTTTGAAATTAATTCACTATGTTATCAAAATAACATTTTATAATTTTTAGTTTATTTGAGTTATTTAACATGCACTTTCTGAACCTACTTATAAATTAACTTAAGGCTAGAACAGACACAACATCCAGTCCCCAGCTGTTAATTCATCACTATGAAAGAGAAAACCCACATTTCACCAATGATAAATTTTTCGTCCATGCCAAGAATCTGACTTGGGACCCTTAGCTCAGAAGACAGACACGCTACCAACTGAGCTAAGGTGCTGGACTTAAAATAACACTTCATTAACATGGAAGACTAGGACGTAGTGCGAGTGAAACGTGAAATTTGGGATCTCTTTCATAAGAAATAAATAATTATTTGGATACTCTATTTGTTATGAGTGGCTCCCACTATAACGAATGCTGCAAATTTGCTTTCATTTTCCTTTGATTCGAAAAAAAAATCTAAACAAATATACAAGCAGGTAACAAACAAATAATTATTGGATTTCGATCAAACTTGGAACATAATATGCACCAATTTGTCCGTATCAGTTTGATAAGTATTTATTTGATGTTTCTGAACACCTGTCCGCACCTTATCGGCACGGTACGTATTTATTTGATGTTTCTTAAGGCCTGTCCGCATCTTATCGGCACGGTAAAGTATTTATTTGATGTTTCTTCACACTTGGCCGCATCGTATCAGCTCGGGACGTATTTATTTTATGTTGCCGCACCCCTGTCCATAATGTATTGTATCGGCTTGGTACGTAATTTTTTATATTGACGCATAAAATTACATTAATTATGCTCAAATATACATTATTTTGTATGAAAATGGCGAAAAGCGCAGATTGGGAATATTTTTTGAGCCGGTGCGTTGCGATATGAACCAATGTGATAGCAAGCACCTACCTAAGATTTATATTTTTTCCTTCGCCTGGCTTACCACTTCCGGACCAATGCTGTCTTAAATTTGAAAAAAATAAAGTCCAAGCATATTTTCCAATCAAAAGGCACCAGAGCGTTGGACTGTGCTTCTGAATATTGTCATGCTAGTTTTTGAAGTTCCATATCATAAATAAATCACCGGTTGGACGAAAAAATAATTTGAAAATTATTTCAAATGTTTAAAACAATATTGCTATGAGGTTGGGAGGAGTAAGGTAAGATTTAGAGGAAATTTTCGGGGAGTAACAGTGTGAAATAATTTACGAAAAATAAGCCTCAATACACCCCAGATATGATTCAAACCCAGACCTCCCTGACACAGTGTAAACAAGACTAGATGAGCCTGACATTTATTCTGCGTGACCATCGTGACGAGTTTTGAAATAATGGACATATTTAAATAAACGTTGTTACGCAAGGACTATGATCGACGTTTGAATCTCGGTTGGATGTACTGAGGATTGTTTTTCTAAAATGGTTTTCCACTCTCCCTCCACGCAAATGTGGTTACATTTTATCTAAATATAACCTTCCTAATCCCTAAAAACATTAGCGTAATTAGTACACAAGCGTATAGCCCGAACGGGTAGTAAGACGCGGTGCTTAAAAAAAATAGATGTGTGCCTGTGCATTAATATGTGCTTGGTCACGGGGTATTAGGCATCAGGTTCGCCAAAGAGTGGAAAGGTAAAGATTAGAATCTAGATAGGATACACTTTTTTTCGCATAGGTGGTTTATCAGTCTCTTTACCCTATCCCCTCTCCTTAATAGTAAAGGCAAAATACCACAATACAAACCTTGGTAGGGTGGACTCACTTTATCTGGACAACCTTACTCATCTCTACCCTTTAGATTAAGTCGTTAATAACGTTATACGTAATTATTAAAAAATCATAAATCTGTGCCTATTTGTTACCTGTGCGTAGACAACGTAAGCCTCGAAATGTTACCCTGCTAGATTTAGTTCAAAGTATGCGGTGTATTTATTAGGCCTACGTGTTAGATATAACTCCTACTTTAATATAAAATAAATAACTAGGTCGGTAAAATAAAACATGTATTTTTACATAAAATAAACAAAAACTAGTTCGGTAAAATAAAACTTGTATTGTTACATAAAATAAACAAAAACTAGTTCGGTAAAATAAAACGTATATTGTTACATAAAATAAACAAAAATTAGGTCGGTAAAATAAAACGTGTGTTGTTACATAAAATAAACAAAAACTAGGCCGGTAAAATAAAACTTGTATTTTTACATAAAATAAACAAAAACTATGTTGGTGGAATAAAACGTGTATATTTATATAGAATAAACAAAAACTAGATCGATGAATAAAACGAATATATTTATATGATAAAGGATTATGATCCATTTATCATGTTGGATTAAATTTCAAGGATATTATATTTGTTAGGTGTGGTTATAGCCAAATCTAGATATCAAGTTCTTTGAATTAAATAATTACACCTGGAGACGGGGATCGAACCCGGGACCTCTGGCTTTGTACGCCAATGCTCTAACCATTGAGCTATCCAGAAATTGTCCCGAAGGACCCAAAGGTCCTGGGTTCGATTCCCGTGTCCAGGTGTCATTTTTCGACCTAAAGAATTTTTATATAAGCTAAACAACTATTGTGGTGACGTATAAACTGATTTATTGTGAGATATGTAAATACAAAATTCGTTCAAAATTTACCCTACATGCCGTTTATATGTTACTTGTGGCCTCATTTGTATGAACGATTTTGGCCTTGAAAGTACGGACTTTGTATGCGTGTGTGTGTATATATATATATATATATATGTATGTATATGTATATGTATTTTTTAAATTTAGATATTGAACTATTTGTAAAGTTTCTAATTTTCTGTAGAGATTCGTCGTTACGTAATTATGTATAATCAGCCTACAGTGTTAGGGGTCCCGAGTTCGATTCATGGCATGACCGAAAAATTTATCATTGATAAAATGTGGATTACCCCTTCCATAGCTATGAATTAACGGCCAGGGGGCTGGATGTTTTGTCTGTTTTAGGTTTAAGTCTCTAAGTGTTGTGCTGATATAATCAGTTGGTTCAAAAAGTGCATGTTAAATACCTCAAATAAATGGAGAAAAAATACTAAAATTTGTGCCAAACTTAGGTCTTTGCCTTTTATTCCTCTCTGCCATTTGTAATGATAGTTTATTTATATTTCACCCCTTTCAACACTCATATAATTGATTGCTGTGACGAGAGTTTCCAGTGTTGACTGAGCCACAGAGGCGTAACATTACAATTGTAGGCCTATCTCATATTACCATGTATTAGCGGCCATTCTTAAGTTACCGTGAAGAAGTGGTTGGGGGTGGGGTCAGTATTTTTTTACTAAGGGGGAAGGGTGGGGTCAAAGGATCCATCTTACTTAAGGTATTTTATAAATGTTTATGGTAAGATAATATATATATATAAATATAAAGTTTTTGGCAGAAAATAAATATATTAACTACGAGATTTAACTTATATTTTATTTACTTATGTGCTACACTTAATTTTATTGAATGATACGAATATTCTAAAATTTAATATTTTTCTCTAAAAGTAATTAAACGATTAAAATAATAGTAAATAAATGGTACGGAACTCCGCAAGGACTTTCTCACTCTATTGTTTACTCGTAATATATGTCAAACGAAATAAAATTCACTAGCAAACCCAAGCATAAATTGCACTATACTTACGTAAAACAATTTTTGAGACCCGGTTTTAAATTAAAATGTTAATTTTTAAAGAATTTATGTCCTCATTTGTGTGTTTGGACCAATAAAAAAGATCGATCATGGGTCCACAAGGGTCAACACTTCGTATTAAAATTTCGACTTCCGAATAAAATTTTCGACATTTTATTAGGTGCTCTTCATCTTCAGGTCATCTCATTGCTATTCAATTTCTCATTTATAAATTTTGACAAAAAAAAATGTATATATTGACTATTGAGTCTAAAATGAAGGAGATAGATCATTGTTGTACAAACATTTCTCCGAAGAGGTTAAAGGAAAAATAACAAACTTTTGAGAGACTTACTTATATTTAATTACTCTGTGGCATACAGAATTATTGCGCTAAAACTTAAGTATTATCTCTTTACAACTAAAGCTCACAAAATTGTATTAATATATTTTCCAGTATCTCAAAAACTGTTGGTTTTATAAAAATATATTTCATATAACAGTTTTTTATTTTTAATAGTACTACAATTTTGCAATAAGTTATTTAGTATCTCAAATAGCTGCTGAGAAATGGAAATTTCCGCTTCTGTTAAGTACCCTAAAAGTAATTTTCATGGGAAAATGGAAATAGCCAGCTCATTTATAATCTTAATCAACGCATAGATACGAGTTTTATTAAAATCGTTATAGCTGATTTTGAGAAAATCGATTTTTCTCTTTTCGCTTTTTATTAAACTACTCTTTATTTTGGGGTTAAAAAGACTTACAGACAGACGGCATTTCAAAAACAACTTTTTTGGGTTCAGGGGGTCATGAGACCAACATTTTGGGTTAGATTATTTATACAGTTGCAATACTTTACCTTTAGTGTTCGAAAAGTTATAAGATATATTAATTTGCGTATAGATTTAAAGTTATTGGTTATATAAAAATATGTTTCTTATAAAACACTTGCATTATAAATAAATCTACATATTTGCAATGATAAGTTATTTCATATCTCAAATATTTTCAGAGATATGATAAAAAAAAATAGAATTTACGCATCAGACCGAAGGCCTTAAAGTCATTTTGCCGAAATATTGAGGGTAACAATTTTTTATGTAATATTTATAAATTCTTAGAAATGAAATTTAATCAATATCGTTAGTGTAGAGTTTGAAAAAAACAACTTTTTCTCTTTTTGCACTTCTGTAAACTACCCTTAATTTTATGGTTAGATATCCAATTCCAAAAACTCCTCGGGGCAACCCTATGAAAAGCCTAAATACCAAGACTTAGCCCGATCGGTAAAATAGTTTAGGCTCTAGTCGGAGGTACAGACAGACAGACGGAAATTCAAAAACTTTTTCGGATTAGGTATATGTGAATTCGAGTTCGAGTTCGAGTTCTCGAGTTCGATTTTTTTGACAATCACAATAATTTATCTACCTGTAAGATAGCGAGAAAGTAAAAATTATGTAAGAGAGAGTAAGTTGTGGGGACAGAAAATCTTTTGATCCCTTATGTAATTTAAGGATTTAGGGATTGACGTTATTATATTCGAGCATTCATTGGCTGGACCTAAAGTAGCCTATAATTAATTAAAAACATAAACCACATTTTCTGGTCCACACTGTGTTGAGTATATTTACGTTCTCGCTATCTTACAGGTAGAAAAAGTATTGTGATCGTCAAAAAAATCGAACTCAAGATTTTGATGAATCTCGACGTTTCATGACCCCCCGAATCCGAAAAAGTGGTTTTTGAATTTCTGTCTGTCTGTACCTCCGACTAGAGCCTAAACTATTTTACCGATCGGGCTATAACTTGGTATCTAGGGTTTTCATAGGGCTGCTCCAAGAATTATTTAGAATTGGATATCCAACCCCAAAATTAAGGGTAGTTTACTGAAGGTAAAAAAGAGAAAAAGTTGATTTTCTCAAAATCGGCTCTAACAATTTTGATTAAATTTTATTTCAACGCATTTATAAATATTCCACATAAAATGGCTACTCTCAATATTTTGGTAAAATGAATTTAAGGGCGCCGGTCTGATGCGTAAATTATCATATTTTATCATATCTCCGAAACATTTTTAGATATTAAATTACGAATCAATACTAATATGTAGAACTATTTCTAATACAAATATTTTATTCTAAGCATATTTTTATAAAATCAATAACTTTCAAGATATACGCAAATTTACATATTTCTTAATTTTTCGCACACTAAAGGTAAAGTATTGCGACCGTGAAAAAAAACTTAAGTGAAATGTTGATGGATGTTGACGTCTCATGACCCCCCAAACCCTAAAAAGTAGTCTTTTCAATGCCATCTGTCAGTGTGCCTGTTTAAACTTGAAATTAAGAGTAGATTAGTAAAGGGCGAAAAGAGAATAAAAGATTTTCTCAAAATAGGCTTTAACGATTTTGATTAAAATTCGTATTTAGACGTTAATTAAGATTATAAATAATATGGCTATTTTCATTTTCCCATGAAAATGATCTTCAGGGTACTCTACAGAAGCAGAAATTTCCGTATCTCCACAACTATTTGAGATACTAAATAACTTATCATTGCAAAATTGTAGTACTATTAAAAATATTTACCGATCGGGCTATAACTTGGTATCTAGGGTTTTCATAGGGCTGCTCCAAGAATTATTTAGAATTGGATATCCAACCCCAAAATTAAGGGTAGTTTACTGAAGGTAAAAAAGAGAAAAAGTTGATTTTCTCAAAATCGGCTCTAACAATTTTGATTAAATTTTATTTCAACGCATTTATAAATATTCCACATAAAATGGCTACTCTCAATATTTTGGTAAAATGAATTTAAGGGCGCCGGTCTGATGCGTAAATTATCATATTTTATCATATCTCCGAAACATTTTTAGATATTAAATTACGAATCAATACTAATATGTAGAACTATTTCTAATACAAATATTTTATTCTAAGCATATTTTTATAAAATCAATAACTTTCAAGATATACGCAAATTTACATATTTCTTAATTTTTCGCACACTAAAGGTAAAGTATTGCGACCGTGAAAAAAAACTTAAGTGAAATGTTGATGGATGTTGACGTCTCATGACCCCCCAAACCCTAAAAAGTAGTCTTTTCAATGCCATCTGTCAGTGTGCCTGTTTAAACTTGAAATTAAGAGTAGATTAGTAAAGGGCGAAAAGAGAATAAAAGATTTTCTCAAAATAGGCTTTAACGATTTTGATTAAAATTCGTATTTAGACGTTAATTAAGATTATAAATAATATGGCTATTTTCATTTTCCCATGAAAATGATCTTCAGGGTACTCTACAGAAGCAGAAATTTCCGTATCTCCACAACTATTTGAGATACTAAATAACTTATCATTGCAAAATTGTAGTACTATTAAAAATAAAAAACTTTTAAATGAAATATATTTTTATAAAACCAACAGTTTCTGAGATATTGGCAAATATATTAATACAATTTTGTGATCTTTAGTTGTAAAGAGATACTATTTAAGTTTTAACGCAATAATTCTTCAATACCATAGAGTAATTAAATATAAGTCTCCCAAAAAGTTTGTTATTTTTCCTTAAACCGCTTAGGAGAAATGTTTGTAAAACAATGATCTATCTACATTTTAGACTCAATAGTCCATATTTACAAATTTTATTGGTCAAAACAATTATAAATGAGGAATTTAATAGCAATGCGATGACATGAAGATGTGCAACACCTAATAAAATGTCGATAATTTTAACCGGAGGTCGAAATTTTAATAAGAAGTGTTGACCCTTGTGGACCCAATGTTGATATTTTTTATCGGTCCAAACATAAAAATGAGGACATTGATTCCTTAAAAATAAAATTATAAAATTTAAAACCCGGACTCAAAAAATGTTTTACGTAAGTATAGTGCAATTTATGCTTGGGTTTGCTGGTGTATATTATTTCGTTTCACATATATTACGAGTTTTGAGTAATTATCTCAATTTTTAAGCAATAGAGTGAGAAAGTCCGTGCGGAGTTCCATAACATTTATTTCTATTTGCTTTTATTTTTACAAGCATGAATTTAACAAAGAAAAAATTCATATTTACATTATCAATCTTTGTCAATAAAATGTTAGTTTACTAAAGTATTGGATAGTAAATAAATTAATTCTAAATATTTCTTGTAATTAAATACTACGAGATTCGGGATTTGTAAAATTCTCAAAAGAATACAACTTTTAAGCAATTGATGAGAGAAATTATATAATTATTAAACTTTTGTAATTGTGAAAATAACAAAATTACAAAAAAAGGACCAAATTGTGTTTATATAATAAATATTATTACTAATTATTAATTTACTCAAAAAGGAGTATTTTTTATGACGTAAGTGAGATGGCAAACAAAATTTCGTTAGTCTTTGGTATTAAGCCTTTAAAAACTTTTTTCACAATTCTATTTTAGATATTTTCTCTATGCTAACATTGTAAATTTTTAAAGATGTAAGGACTCGAATTTGGATTTAAGATAGATGCATACATTCACAGATACATACATACATACATACATACAATACATACATACATACATACATACATACATACATACATACATACATACATACATAACAATACATACATAACAATACATACATACCAATACGTAAATACATACTAATACATACACACATAACAATACGTACATAACAATACATTACAATACATTACATTACATACATAACGCTGTTCCCTATCGAGGTAGGCTAGACACTGTGCAAATAGCTCAAAAAACAACTCCGTACTTAATCCATCCTCACTAACTTTCTCCACACTTCCCTATCCTTGCACACTCCCTTCGCTTCAACAACATCCATACATCGAGTCATACATGCTCTTTTATTCTTAAAACTCTTAATGTTTCTATTTTTCACACGTTTGCCTACAACATTTAGCCACATCTTACACGGCCTACCCTTCCTTTTGATCCACACACACACACTCTACCTTCATATATTTGCTTCTGGATTCAAGATAAAAAAAAACAGATCCGAGGAAGATAAGTATTCGAACCATCTCTACGTGAAATATGTAACTACCCATAGTTATTTGGAATGGTACCAAAAATAGTTCAATTCAAAGAAAATATTTCTCCTCGGTAAATTTTAAACGTCGATTTTTAAAGGGGGTGGATCCAGAGGGACGTACGGGGGAGCACCCCCCTCAAGATATATTTTAGTTAGTATTAACAATAATAATAAAAAATTACACCAATTAAATACATTTTATAGTCACTAATAGTTTGTACTGTCACATAATATCTCACTACCCAGTTTCTTCGCGTGTCAATTACTGTCAATAATAATTATCGATTTACATTTTCAACACATAATTTAGTTAAAAAATTTAATAAAACATAAATAAACGATAAACTTATATGTGGTTGTTTTTAGTCATAATTAATTTCTAAATTACTCTCAAATCTTGAAGGATTTTTCCGTCAGAATTTACCAAAGCAGATCCTCCTCTGGCCCGGTTCCATGAGAGCGCCTTCCCCCCCTCCCATGAAAATCCTCGTTGCACGCCTCACATTAATGAAAATCCTGGACTTGCTTCCCCTCTTACGACAATCCTCTCCCTGACGAAAATCCTGGCTGCCCACCT
>CABFWB010002812.1:34127-95902 GCA_902151455.1 Timema bartmani
CCCCCCCCCATCGCTTACCATCACACTATTTGATTACTTTATATTGTACAGTATTTATATAAGACTTCAGGTACCAAGGACGTAGAAAGCAAATGTTTTAGGGGCTAGAGAGGGGGGTCTGCAGGAAAATTTTACAATATCTTTAAACAATAAAAGTTTGTATACGTATTTATATATGGACCTCCCTTCCCCCCCTAGGGGGTCTGAACCCCCAGACCCTTCATTTAATTAGCAGGCCGCAAGCCACCACTGCGTACATTTTTTTGAAAAATGTTAATCTTTACCAATAGTCATGTCATATTAGGTGAATAAAAACACTTACCTGGAAATAACTACCCAAAACGGGAGACTTTGCAGGTGCATAGCGCTACTGCCGAGAATGCGTAGGTCAGAGTTAGATCCCAGTCGGGTACAGTGAAGGGGTTTTCCCTACGCTCTCTCCACGCAAGTATGGGTGCACTTCCTCTAAATTACACCTATCTCATCCCTAGCCCATTAATGTAATTAGTACAGAGGCATATAACCTGAACGGGCAATAAGACGCGGTGCCAAAAATATCTTCCCCAACTTGTCCCTAAGTACCTTACTTAGGCGTATTTTGCTCACTGAGGTCAAGCAAATATTTAACCCACAAAAAAGTTATTTATATAATATTTCCCCGAACATATATAATTGGCCGGACAACAGCAGAGTCACACGAGTGTTTTGATTTTTGTAAGTCTACATATATCTTTTGGCGAGTGTAATTTCCTACTGTACGTGTTTTATTATTATTATTAATAAAACACATACACTATTATTATTATTACTATTACTATTATTATTAATAATAATAATAATTAATTATTATTATTATTTATAATAAATATTATTATTAATAAAACACATGCACATACACTATTATTATTACTATTATTATTATTAATAATAATAAAACACATACAGTAGGAAATTACACTCGCCAAAAGATATATGTAGACTTACAAAAATCAAAACACTCGTGTGACATCGCTGTTGTCCAGCCAATTATACCTCAGTTTTAGCTTATGTGGTGCTGACTGACAGTTCACAGCTGACTTCTGACAGTCAACATTTAGGTATATACCTACATTTTGTCTGTCAGAAGTGACAACTGCTAAATACATGTTTTTTGCAGATCATATGGTTCGGCGTAGGGATACATAATTTGGTCTGGTAGCTTTTCAAAGCCGTCAGAAGTCAGCTGTGAGCTGTCAGTCAGCACCACATAAGCTAAAACTGAGGTATATATATGTTCGGGGAGGCGTCCAGACTAGAACAAGACCGAACACAAACATCCCTTGATGCGACGGGCAAAAACCGACAACTGGTGGATCGGTGCCGAACAGAACAACGAACACATTTTGTTACAATGTTTTGTTCTGAAAACTGTCCACACTTGTCGCGAACATGTTCGTATTCGTTGTTCTGTTCAAGTCAAGCAGATGTATAACTACCGGCTCCCTGTCCTTCAGCTCAAATAAAGTGTAACATGAGGAACACTTTGATAGCACATCATTTAGCCACAGTTTTGCTTTTCTGCTCTTGGTCTCTAAATATCTACATGTATTGTAAATATCTACATGTATTGTATAAATCTGCAACAAACTTCAGTAATTACTCATTTTTTGATGCTTCGTTACATGATACTTCATAGCTGAACATTTTTTTCAGCTAAATGTTATGGCTATCATACAAGCCAACACCTGTCAACATAATTATGAAATATTGTTATAAACTGTTTCCCATTGCTCCTCAATCACTTCCTCTCATTATAATATACCCAATCTATCCAATGAATGAAACAGGATGACAACCCCTCCGATTGTGCCATAGCTGCTGGCATGTATCCATCCCAGAATGACTCCTTTTTTTTTAATCAGTGTAACCAACTGCCCAAAGCAAATCGAGCTATTTGGCCTTTTCAATCTCTTTTGAAGCCTCTACAGGAACATAAATGTATTTCACTGCGTTGGTTTTGAGCCGAGACAAGGTTTTTTCATAAATGTTTACAAGTATTCAGAAAACAGAGGAATAATTACTAAGCAACGAGGCATCGGGACACCAATGGCTGAAGTACTGAAACATGCCCATCGAGGGCAATATTTTAATAACATGAAAAGGAAGAAGAATAGATGTTAAAGTAAAAAAACACCCGTTCCGTCATTTCCAACTTTCCATGAGGATGAAGTCAAAACCAATTTTTCCCCTTTCTTCTTCGGTAACCGGTGACGATACACGAACATGATAATCACCAAAAATATGTACTATCTAATCTTTTCGACATTTGTTAGAAACATATTTTGATATGTCCAACCGTTCATGTGATATTGCTGAAAAACAAAATATCGGCTGACATGTTCCAAGATGGCGGCCGTAGCACAGTATGCATGAGTATTGATTTTTGATATGTTACTGGGCACTAGCACTATGCGTATGCAGAGTCTATCCTTTAGGGTAACTATTTCAAGGTCAAACCCTAATATGACTGGACTACACGGGCACAAGACCAAAGTGACGGCCCTCCAGGCGTTGGACTGTAGAGATGCACTGTGTCACGGGGAGTCAGTCACTACATCCTGTTTGTAGATTTATCTCTGTCCTTGTCTGCGCGCCCCCTTCTCGCCGAGCGTTACTGCGCAGGCGTGCCCCACGATTAGTTCGCAGAAGAATGATTGTGTTGTTTACACCTTTTGGTTCTATCCACCTTGAACTTGCCGCCGTCGTCATAGAAACGGTTATGAGAGGCTTGTGTAATGAGTAATGATGTTACACAAACAACTTGTGTAAACATGCCGATCATGTAATAATAAACATAGCCCTGGGGTAGATTGGCCCGCCACATCGCCGATTTTTGTCGGTCGTTTGTGCTCGTATGTGCCCAAAAATGAGCACAAACTCAGCATAATAGAATTACTTAAACAGAATTCTGTTTTGTTGTGTTTTTTAATATCCCTAATTTTACGGTACAAACGTTCATGTTAGGGCACATATAAGCACAACTTTTGAAGCACAAATGATTGCGCCCTCCCCCCTCCTCACACACTCTAAAAAAAATCTGCAATGTGGCGGGCTAACTTAGCTAACATTGAGTTTAATTTTATTCATATGGTAACCTCATATGTCAAGGCTGTCATGAAATTTAATGATGTAACTTTTTCTCTTCACTTAAAAAGTTTGTCCTTTAATGCCGCCATGCTCATCAAAGATATTCAATAACAGTTAGTGTGATCACCATGTGATAAAAATTAAACTCTATGTTGGTACTGAAGCAATCTTTTATTTATTTTGTCCAAAAAAGTTTTGCTATAAAACTGCAAAAACATTGACCTTTTCTCGCGTCCCCTACATCCCCTCCTTAAGGTGGCACTGCGCGCCTCTTAGCGCCACCGCATGTTTTATTCTTTACGTGTATCTAAACGGTACCACTCATGTGGGAATGGGCTTGCACTGCGCTGCACCGCCAGAAGATCAGAGATATTCACCCTGATTTATTCGCAGTCGTATCTAACATCCCAGTGATTCCTTCTGTCAATACATTGGTGGAATTACGTCATTGTGATCATACTTAAACCATTGTTGTGTTAAATAACTGTTTAATATGTTCAATGATAGAATAGGGCTGCTTTCTGAATTATATTTACTCTTACAAAGTTTCAAATTCACCTTACGTTTATCTTAAGGAACGTCGAAGAAAGAGAACTATGGTTACACGCGTGCATGCAGTGGGAGAAGTGTGTGTGTGTGTGTGTGTGTGTGTGTGTGTGCGTGTGTGTGTGTGGACCTGGTGTCATTTCCGTCTGGTGTCATTTTTTTAAACAAATATTTGAATCCCCATATTAACATATTTTAGAACGACTCTAGGAATCTGTAACACTATGTTTGAGATGACAATTTTACAGTAAATATTTTAGATCATCGAACCCCAGGGGGAAATAATGTAGGTCTCTACTAAACAACTTAGTAAAGGTTTAGGTTATAATATTGAAGCTTACAGCACACCCGACGTTAGTGACACACTCAGAGCTCAGGCCCAGGCGCTATACTTGATACATGAGTGTGAGAAGAGAACTGGATTCGTAGTTATTGCTTTATTGTAACTCGTTTGATAAGGTTTTTGGTTTTAACGTTCTAAGGGGGCGGCCAGACTGGGTGAGCGAGGGAGCGACTAAAATATAAAATAGAACACATTGGTTGTAATGAGAGGTGGCCAGACTGGAGCGAGCGAACGACTGAGCGCGCGCGCTTGAAACATAGAACTGGTTCTATTTAAAGCGCGCGCGCTCGACCCGGTACAGTCTAGTTTACAGGCGCTAGGCAATATTATTATATGTTGGTTCATTGAGTGCTAGAAAAACTTCTCATTTTTACATTTTTATTAATATAGATAGGTTTAGCACACTTGCTACTAACGGCATAATTTAATTGTTAAGATCATAAACCATACCTATATGTAGTCTATATGTATAAAACTGATATGTTAAAATACTTCAATATTATCAGAGTAGGCCTCTACAAATAAGAATCGCCATTAGCGTGGAGAGAGGATGAGAAAACCACAACAACAAATCACTTGTTAAACCCCCTCAGTTCACTGAGCCAAGATTCGGAGCCTCCTCGTCAACAACTAACGAGAGTCGTCTGCTAATCACGCGCTCGCTCACACGCTTGTCAGTCTGGCCGAACCCTAAGGGTAAATTAAACTGAAGTATAAACTTTAAAACTTGGAATGTTTCAATTGTATTTGTTCTATTTAAAAAGGTGGAAAATTTTCCATCTTACATTTCTATATATAATTTGGGAAGGGTCAAAGATCACTCTCATCTGAGTGCACTGGTGGCGTTTTTACGACCTACCCATTGTAGTTTCACATCCTTTTCTCATGCAAGTGCTGTTACATTCCCTTAAAATCCGCCCTCCCAGGACTTTTTCTGTTGTCTTAGGTTATCTGGTTTAAAACGCTCATAGTCAGAACTAGCACAGAAGTCTAACCAAAGACAATGCTTTGTACTGATGGTGCTTGTTATCCAATAGCTGTGAGTACAGTGCCTACTGGATTTGCTACACAAACCTTACAGTAGGGATAGTGCACATAATACTGCCAGTGCTTGTTGTCTTGTGATTGCAAATAACTATTTGGATACACATGGCACCAAGTACACTATAATTATTATTGATAGGTCATGTTATCTTGTATTGCATTTGCCAAGCTATCCAACCACTCTTTACATCAAGTACTGATGGTGACTGGTATATTGTGCTTGCAGAGTTATGTGGACACACTCTGCAGTGAGGAGCGGGAAGACAGGACCTCTTACGGTGGTGGCGAGGACTCCAGCTATGACTCTGACTATGACGCGGAGGACTCGGGGTCGCACCAGGATGTGAGTCGGACGGTGTCGGACGCGGCCTCCCACCAAGACGTGAGCCGGACAGCGTCCGATACCTTGGGGGCGGAGTATGAGGAGTATGTGTCTGGCACTGGTCAACAACCACCCTCTGCTGGCTATACCGCCAAGGTGGAGTTTGGACTCAAGGTACGACATACTCAGCCATCATTTAGTGTTCTTGTGTTTGGGTGCTTAATATGATTTTATAAACCAACTTGACCTTGACCAGCAACATTCAATAAATGGCCAAAATACCCTTTAAAATGTTTAATAAATCTAACATATTGAGATAAGTATGTAATATTTCTAAGCTACCTTTCATTGATATGTCAGCCGAGTGTGTCAATAATAAGTAATCCTAACCACGACTGGCAAGTGCCTAAATCTAAACACAGGACTGGCAAAACTGGGGTTGGGGGGCAACAAGTGCACTTGCACAGGGCAACAGATTTTGAGGAACGGAAAAATTTGTGTCATGTATTATGACTGCTAATGAAACATTATGTTCAGACAGAGCTATGATTATCATTTCTAAAAAAGCCAATAAGGCATACCATAGATTAAAATGGAAGCAGTGGGCTCACACGTTTCCAGGAAGTATATTTGTGAGATTTCCCTCAAACATTGTAATCTGCTACTTCCATTCAACAGCTTTCTTCCTTTCCATATTTGTTGTATTCTACCTTTAGCTGGACACCTGCACCCAATGTTACTGTATTTGGTTCTACCCATAGATCAACACAGCATCCTAAACTTATTTGTGTGCAAAATTGTAAAGATTTTTTGTGTTTTATAAATGTAGATGTACCCTTCATTTACACTGAGAAGCCACATGCAGCTCCTAGCCTTGCATACAACACATAAAAGTGTAAATTATAATATTTTAATTCTTGAATAGTGCAATTTTTCGACAATATCGGCTGCAAAAGTAATAGTGAGTAAAAGTAAAAGTGAGTTAATTATTCACCTATTGTGTGCACTGCTTGTTTAGAAGAGAGTTTGCTTACCGTAGCACTGTGGAAGTTAAGGGTTGTTGAGAGGAGAGGAGAGGAGAGGAAGCTCAAAGTGCGACCACCAAGGAAGGGTGTTGAGGAAAGCGGGGACGCCGCTGACCTGCTTATTCGTGTTAGTTCACTGCTCGGTGGTGGTATAGTCGTGCGGATTGATCACACAATTTTTCGTTATTAAAAGACGAATTTCATTTTGTAATGATGTACAATACATATTTGGGTGAAAAGCGTTATTTTATTTTATTCAGATAACCCTTCAACTATTACAATGAACTCGAAAAAAGAAAATTCATGGACAAAAACAGAGAATTTAATAGAATATGGACTGAGCACTTTACTTTTATAGAAATTAATGCTTAATTTGTTATTTGTGGCTTCAGGACAATAAATCAAGCCATGTTGAATGACACTTTCAATGAAAGCATTCAGCCTTTAATAAGAAATAGCCCAAGGGTGATGACAGACAAAACTCTGTTGAAGAGTTATGAAAGAAAACACTACTTCAGCATTGTTGTTTTGCAAATTGGGCAAAGTATTCGGCAAGTACAACAGAAGCCAGCTTTGTACTGTCGGTGGTAATCAGAAAAGTGGGAAAACCTTACACATCTGGTAAGTTTCTTAAACAATGTACATATAATGAACGCTTCTGAAATTATTTTTCAAGATTTTAAAAATAAAGATAAATCTTTCAGCTAGAACTGTGAAAGATCGAATTGACAGTATATATACTGAGGTGTCAAATATGCAAGTTGTTGATATTAACTCTGCAAAGTTTTTATCTCTCGCTATTGATGAATCTACAGATTTTAGTGGCATTTCACAATGTTGTGTGATGGCAAGATATGTAACACCGCCAGGTATTAAAGAATAACTCTGAATTACTATCACTGAAAGACCAAACTAAAGGAGAAGATATTTTAGAAAGTACATCAATCGTATAGTATCCATTGCGACAGAGCACCCTCAATGATTGGAAAAAACAAAGGTTTAGTTAAACTGTTCTCAACAAATATTTCTCATGAAATAATTCAATGTTATTGTATTGTGCATCAAGAAGCTTTGGTTGCAAAATCTCTAGGAATAATACCAGAGCTGAAAAATGTAATGAACATTATTGTTCCAATAGTTAATTTTATCCGAGCAAAGGTGTTAAATCACAGGAAATTTTCTGCACTGCTATAAGAAATGGATAGCTCAAAACCAAGCATTTTAACAAGCTAAATCTATAGTTGCAAGGAAAAGGAAATACTGCATTTCAGCTATTAGAAGAAGTGCTTATTTTTTTAGCAAAAACTAGAATTGTTCTCTGGAGATGTTTCCAAAGATGAATTTGTGTATTTTGAAATTGTGAGAAAGTTTAGATCAAAATTAAGTTGTTGAGATTAAAAAACAAACTGTAAAGTGTTCAGTGATATAGCAACCAATATTTTAAGGTCATGCAAAGGGAGATTTCAAGACATCAGGAGACGTTGAAACTTCTATCACACCCATTCGAATGCAATTAGAAATGCTTGTATGTCAAAGACTTTCCTGGAATATAGAGTTCAGAACTACAAATGAAGATTTTGGAAATAAAAATAATAAAAGTATTTGGTCTACCAAACTACAGGAAATGGTTACACAAGTTGAAACAAACCTTAAATCTACATAGAATACGCTTTAAGACATCATATTCAAATGCTGGCAATCTCTATTGGCTAGTTATGCACACTCCCGAAATCTTGCTATTGGCCTCTTGACACTTTTGGTTCAACATATAGTTGTGGACAATGTTTCTCTACAATTCAGTACATTATAAATAATTTTCTAAGCAGGTTAACAGATGAAAGCTTAAAGCATTAGTAAAATTTTAAAAACACCAAAAACACTCCAAACTTGAAAAAGCTAGCCGAAGAAATTCAAGTTCAAAAGTCACACTAAAAGTTTGCACATACAGTATGTACTTTATACCTGTAATTAAATGTGTTAAAGAATATAGAAATTTTTTTAATATTTTGTTTTATATATCATATGAAAATATATTTGTGGCTTCCAACATTTAAATTTTTACTAATTTAGCTTTTTGATAAAAAAAAAAGTTCCCAACCCCTGACATATCTTATAGTATAAAGTTTAGGGTGCACTAGGAAACATTGCTTGCAAACCCGGAAACAATTGGGAAACAGTTTGTAAACAAATAGTGGTGTTTTCCAAGAAGGAAACATGTTTCTTGTCATCTATTTCAAATGGGTTACAAGAAATATGGTTGTTTGCCAATATTCCCGGCAACAATGGGAACCAATTTGCTTCTGCTGTTCACAAAGATTACATCAGTTTCTGGTTTGTCATTTATCATGTCGTGGTCAACCGAAAATACAATGAAACTTGTAGAAACATTTCACACAAACACATTGCAGTGAGATGGGATATCCATGGACTATAAAAATTGTGTAAAAAAAACCCATGTTTATAATGAAATAGATGAAAAGTACTCAGTTGGTCCGAATGAAGTGGGGGAAAAAAGTTAAAGGCCCTTCTTGTTCAATTTCAAAGAGAGCACACTATTTTTTTTAAGTACAAGCCATAGCAGCATTCTTCTTGACCACAGACAAATAATATACCTGTAGTCGGCACTGCCTAAACATGTCCAAATTGTATACATTTATCACAAAACCAATCAATTTCTATCCAAAGGGTTGTTTGATTAAATTATAATATGGTACTGAATATGAAATAAAAAAAGAGGGAGGGGGCATTTTTGATATCTATGTCAGGGTTATTGATCTTTATTTCATTTTTATTTTGATTTAAAATTTTATTTAGATAATTATACTACTATAAAGCCACATGGCTGACTCACTCACTCACTGACATTGTTTACTCACTTCCAGAGGAGCTAGATACTTGAAATTTGGCAAACTTATAGCTTCTAGCCTGTAACAGATGGGAAAATTCCAAAAAGTTAAAAAAAAATTGTTTTAACCCCCGAAAAAAATTCGAAATGTCGGAGCAACATTAAAGTCTTTATTTGGAGGTCTCTTGTGGCTAAACGGTAAAACCTATTAAAAAACGGATTGCACCAGCAGCCACGGATTTAGAGAGATCCACAAGTTTGGTTCTATTATCTCCATCGGTTATACCTTAGATAAAGCTAGATGTTTTGATTTTAGGTAAATTTTGCACATTTTCCAAATATTTTTTGATTTTCTGACACTTATGGGACAGCTAGAATCATATAGTTTGGCACATCCAATTTCCATAAGCCTGCCAAATTTGATGATTCTAGCTGTCTTATAAGTATGGAGAAACTATAATAATGTGTGAAAAATACAATACAATATCGGTAACTTAAAGTTGTTACGTTCAAAACAACGCTGGATTTACATTAGTTTACATTCACTTGCAAAGAAAACTCACTGGGGGTTTGGGGGCGGAACTCCCAACGAATAAAGCAAGTGTTTATATATAACCTTATTCTTACTTCTTAAACAACAATAGAACCTTCCTTTATTTTTAGTTTCTCATACAAAGAGAAAGTATTGTGATCATGAAAAAAAAATCAATCTCGAGATTATGAAAAAAATTTGCATTTTATGTAAATACAGACCCAAAAAAGTGGCTTTTACCATTCTTTTTCTTTGTCAGTCTGTCCTTGGCCACAGATTCAAAACAGATTGATAGATTTTATTCAATATTGATATTTAGATATTATAGGGCTATACCACAACATTTTTTTTCACCTTAGTCCTTCAATTAAGGGTACATAGATTACTGATTAATATTTTTGAATTACAAATTTTTTGAAAATGGTTTTAACGGTTTTGTTTGAAATGAATGTCTACAATTTGTTTAACACGACAAATAGCACTATATAATTGGTTTTGAGCAAAAAGTCATTGAACGGTAGTTGACTGATGACTGATTTGTCAAAAACTTAAAATATTTTACAAATGGCTATAACAATTTGGCTCCAAATGAGTAATGACAAAACAAATAACACTGTATACTTTGTTTTGGGTAAAAATTTGATAAAGGGTCTTTTATTGAGTGATTTTTTAAATTAAAATTATTTTGGAAATAGTTATAACACTTTTACTTAAAATTTATATCTGAGGAGTGTTTGACATGAACATGACAAATAAAGCTGTATACGGTACTTGTTTTGGAGGATAAATTATACTAGTGAGAATTTACAGATGTTAATTCGAATATTTAAAAAAAATGGCTTTAGCGATTTGGCTCAAAAATAGTATCGGAAGATGATTTTGCATATCATAATGTATCTTTATTTATCTAAAATAAATTAATTTAAGGGTAGTTTACTTACATTAAACTTTTTGTCACTACACTTTTGTGATTAGACCAAAATAGTCTGATTATTTTTTTACTTTTCTATAGTTAATTTGTTTTCATGTATCTTTTGTTTACATGACTTCTCTAGATATTTATCACATTTTCACACCTCACCTCAAGTTTCTAAGTGTCTCTGAAAACTAATCAAAACCTGTCCTTTCAGCTGGGTTACACAGAGAAGCTAGTGCAAGCAGCCTTGCATAAGTTAGGTCCAAACCCCGGTCAGAACGAGTTGTTAGAGGAGCTGATCAAGCTCGGGGCCCAGGTACCTCGCCTGCAGGACGTCACACCTGAGGGTTGCGATGAAGTTCTCGAGGAACAAGGAGACGAGCCCCCCTCCTCACCACCGCTCCGGCCGGTCGTCATTGACGGCAGCAACGTTGCTATGGGGTGCGTTTTTTGGTCAAGAGAGAATCTTATTGACAAATTTCAAATTTGATTTGATTAAATTAATATTAGACCTAATCCAAAAAAAAAGTAAGTTGTTCAAACAAAAATGTGATAAAAATACTATTTGATTAATGATATAATGATTTAATGATTGAATTTTATCTACAAGGAGGTCAGGGTTTGAATCTTGGTTGGTTGTAATAAGGGTCATTTTTCCTAAATTTGTTCCCACTTTCCCTCCACACAAATGTGAGTAGCCTACATTTCCTACCTTCCTCATCCTTACCCTATTATTAATAGGGCTACAAGTATAACTATATGAATAGTCAGACGAGTAGTAACACACAAAAAGAATAATGATTTTAAAACATTCAACACCTTAATATTGTTGCAATATAGTGTTTTTTTTGTTAAATAACACAGTATCTAAGTAATATAACATAAAATGTAACCATGCATGGGAAACCAGGACGGCAAAAAAAACAACAACGAATAATTGTAAGTGTAAAATATTGATTTTGAGATTTCAGCACTCTCTGTTAGGAGAACTCTTTAACTAAATTCTACTGTGTGTGAAACTCATATATCTTCACTTGAAAGTGGTTAAATAAGCCTTTTACATAGGAACTAAGACCATACCATAAGTCGCCATGGTAAATTTTCATAGTGACTTATGGTATGGTCTCCATCATAGATTATCTATGAAATACATCACTTCTTATTTTCCCTTAAAAAATAACGACATTAATTTATTTTAATGTTTTTATTCTACTTCTGTTAACTACTTTTTACTTAGGCCTATTCTATAACAGTACAGTACCTATAATTTGATGAATTACTTAAGTTAAAATATTCTTGAAAAGCTGAAAGAATTACAGAAACGAAGTAAATATTTCAATTTAGACATTGCTTGTTACAGACAATAATTAATAGCAAAATTACATCTCACACGACCTAATCTCTTCTTGAACTAAGAGAAAAATAAATAAAAAAATACAATTCTTTTAAAAATAAGTGCTATCTATACCTGTTAAAACATTATAAGTCATAACAAAAGACTTATACAGACTTTCATTTTTCTATATTATTATAATTTGCATTTGAAACATTCCCAATCTTTGAGCTCGATTTCCCGCAAATAAGAGTTTTGTTAGCTATCGCATTCAAAATTCTGTAAAAAAAATAATTATTGAACTACATAGCTGACTCTTATATAATTTTATCCTCTATCTATTCAAAACTGTTTTAACACCTAAAAAAATGCATATTTTCGACTTATGGTATGGTTTCACATGCATGGTCACATTTGATCAATATATTCTCTATAGTAACAGTACAGGCTTAGAGCACTAGACTTTTGGTCCTGCAACCGTAAGTTTGATGATGACATTCAAATAGTGTTGTTTATAGTAAAATTATCTTCCAGCCATGGTAACAAGAAGGTGTTCTCCTGCCGTGGAATCAAACTGTGCGTCGAGTGGTTCAGAACCAGAGGTCATAAGGACATCACTGTGTTTGTTCCAAAATGGCGCAAAGAGTCTTCGCGGCCAGACAATCCCATTACTGGTATGTATATTTCCTACTCCAGTGTGTTTCATTCAATCATCAGAAGACTGATGACTACCTTGAAGGGGGGTCATCAAATGTTAAAAGTTACTAATTACATCAATTTGTTTGTTAAAATGTTCTTCTACTGTTACTTCTCAACATAATTTGTTATATTCTTTGCCTAATAAATACTGAGTTTTAACAGTGGATGTTCAATTTTCTAGAGCTTATGATATCAAAGCTCCTGAAAACTGGAATCTCAAATTGCACACCATAATGTCCTGAACATTTTGGTTGTAAAAATTAAAAATTCAGATATTATGATAGGAGAAATTCAGGAAATATATGTATTTTTAATTTCATGTTATGTTGCAGACCAGGACATCCTGCTAGAACTGGAGCGAGACCGTTGCCTAGTGTTCACTCCATCCCGCCTGGTCGGTGGAAAGCGAATGGCTTGCTACGATGATCGCTACATCTTGCGACTAGCAGCCGATGTTGATGGCATCGTCGTGTCCAATGATAATTACAGAGATCTTGCTTCAGAAACCCCAGAGTTTAAGAAAGTTGTTGAGGAGAGGATACTCATGTATTCGTTTGTAAATGACAGGTGAGGATAATGTTATTAAAACATGTATGTATATTTTGTACACATAGAATTCTCAGGAAACAAAATTTTCATAAGCCAACAAGAATTATAAACTATTTTGGAATACTAAATTTGAATTGTTTGAACCTTAACCCCTTGTTTGCTGAGAAGGCTTAAGTGACACAATAGTTGTGTTGGTGTTTTACCACAAAGTGAAAATTCAAAGAATATAGATTTATATTAAGAATTAATAGCCAGAGCTAAGCCAGAGGTCCCGGGTTCGATTCCCGTGTCCAGGTGTCATTTTTCAATTTTCAGAATATGATAAATATAGATTTAAAAACATAATTTAGAGTAAAAAAAAACAAAAAAACACTGAAGTTTCTTAAATATTTTATTTTTATGCATGGTAATGTTATTATTATTATTATTATTATTTTATATTAATCTCCTAAACATTGTATCACATAATGGGTGACATTACACTTTCTTCTCATGTAGTGATTTTTTCCTTTCATTTTTAAATTTGGAGTGACGGCAACATTGTACCATTCAGATTAACCAGTTTCCTCAGCTGTACTTGGTACATGATCACAATCATCACTAAACTCTCAATAGAGTCAATTAAACAGCTACAAATATTATAAATACCTCTCTAAATCAAACAAATACTTTATTAGGAATTAATTGTCTATATTACCAGCCCAGTAGAGATTGCTGCTGTCAGAGATGTATAAAAGTTGACACAACTAACCAGTGCTGACGCAACCATCTTCAATCACAGTATGTTAAACACTTCAGATATTGTGCTAACATGCACTAAAGTCACTTGGCGTATCTGCTGTAATAGAAAAACCAGCGAGACATTGAAAATGTGTAAACACGCATGTAGCACAAGTGGCATAGAAAAAACCATGTCAAGCAAAGCCTATCTTAGCTGCACACCAATTTGTACACCATGTTTGAAAGTGTTCATATTTAATAAATAAATGCATATTTAAAATTAATTTAAAACAGTCTTTGATATATATTTACTAAAAATAAAATAAAACATCTTTACACAGTTGTACAAATGATATAAAATCAACCATAGGGATGTAATTAAAGTAATAAATGAAAGCTGTTAAATCTAGTAAAAGTGGTGCAGTTCTTTTTATGTATTTGTGACTCATTTAAAAAAAACTATTACAATTATATTATGCATGTAATAATTTGGTCAAATCTTTTTTATGAACAAGCAGAATGGCTATATATTTTTATAAAAATGAACAACATGCAGCTTGTTAAATTGGACAACTACTTATTTTTCTCTGATGTCAACTCCCAAACATCTAATATAAAATTAACCATGGTATAAATGTTTATTTTAAATTTCAAATTTGAAAAATAAAAACTCTTTGTGTGTGTTTGGAGTAGACATTCTTCTTAGCCGGTTTTAAAGAATCTATCTTGAATTGAAGTTTCGACCCTAATGTCCAAAAACCATTTAGGTGAATCTAGTCCTGATCAAATTAGTTAAACAAACAAAATTGTGGAAACTTTAATTTTTCACGTAGAAGAAGAAGAATAAGTTGTAACAAAAACTGAGACACATTTAGGAGCATTGAAAAGTGTAGTTATTATTATTATGTATTGTTATTATTGTTATTGTGATTATTTATTATTAATTATTGTTATCATTATCATCATCATCATCAAATGGTTCATTGTTCAATATATTCAGGAGCTAGCTGCAAATACCCAAAGGGTAGCCACACAAGAAAACACCATTAAGAAAAATTGTGTTTCAGTTTTTTCATATAATTAATATAGTTATAATCAACTATATATGATTATTGATTATGTATATTTAAAAAGGTTCATGCCGCCCGATGATCCCCTGGGAAGGTCTGGTCCCACGTTGGAAAACTTCTTGCGTAAACAGCCCCGCCGCGGGGACCCACCTCCTCCCTGTCCATATGGAAAGAAATGTACATATGGTAACAAATGCAAGTTTTACCATCCAGAGCGCGGGCCACTACCTCACAAGACTGTGACTGAACGACTTTTGGAGCAGGCGCAGAAACAATTGCAAGCACGAGGGCTCCACAGTCGAGACTCCAGTCCAGGTGGGTTTCATGGAGAGGCAGGATTACTAAACATTAAGATTTAAACAAAGTTTTTTTTTGTTGTTTATTCCTTAATCTGAGCTATAATTTTTGTAGAGATATTATGATTACTAGTTGCTTAACCCAACACAATTATTGGACAGATCTAACAGGCAGACCTTGCACCATTAATTGGCCCCTCAACTGAATGTAAATTCACATTATAGTAAAATTATCACTTGATTTTATATATCATCTAAAGAATTAATCAAAATTGAAGGAAGAAAATTCCCACCAATTTTGAAAAGTTAACCTCTTACTCTTATCATTTTTCCTAAGTTTAATATTCAAGATAAAATTAAGATTATAATTTGATAAAAAGTGTATTCATCTCATCTCTAATAATCACTATTTGACATGTCTATGCTCTCTGTTATGTTGTTTACCTTGTAGTAATGTTTGTTTCAGGAAGTCATTTGAAAGGGGCTAAGTCTCTGAGTCTCCCATTGCCCTCCTCCTCGCTTGAGCAGGACTCCAAGCAGAGTGGGGCTCTCAGGAAGACTCCTCTTGCTCGCACTAAATCCAACATCCCTGGTCCTTCTCTGGGGTTAAGCTCTCCTCCAGAGGGGGATCCTGCCCATTCATGTGTTGGCAAGAGCCGCAGCGTGGAGAATATGGCAGAGGGACCCTATTATGTGGGTGTACACCAGATGTCTGCCCCACCACCAGGATACGCCCAGTGGAACAAGCCTGTGTCAGACCAGCCCGTATGGCCTGTCTATTCCGGGGGCTTGGGGTCCCATGTGGCTGCCACTCAGCACTTGACTGACCCAGAGGGAGGTGATGTGGCGGGGGCTAACTTGCATCGTAAACTTCAGCGCCAGCTAACACTCAACCCCACGTTTGATCCCCGTCTCTACCGTATGAGGAGGTACATGACGCAGGCATCTGGCCAACCACAAACGATACAACAGTCTCAGTGTCAGCCCACTTCACATCGTCCCATTGCAAGGCACGGGAGTGGGGGCGGCCCTATGCCCGCTGCATGGGATCAGCATCTTCACCAAAATGTGACTCGTATTGCGTCTGCCCCAGACACATATCGGCCGTGGCCTCCTGCCCCTCCTTCCAACCCGCCAGGAGGTCGACACATGCACCGTCTCAGTAGCACATCAGACCCACAGCTGAACCTGTGTGCACCGTCATTGGAAGGACCCACACTGCTCTCGGACCCATTTGATCCAACGGTGTGGCCTCCTGTAGCCCCCCCTCCCGTTTGGCCCCCCAATGATGCCTCCACCCTCGCACTTCCAGACCAACCCCGACAATGCGCGTAGGAAACTTTACTACCACCTGGCGTCCATTTTCCCTGAGGAACAAGTGCAGAAAGCAATGCAGATTTACCCTGACGAGACAAACCCTCAGAGGATATGTGCCGCCATCTTGGCCATGTTCCCGAAGCCATGAAGGTTGAATTGTGATTGTATTTGTATGTACAATATTTAAAATGGAAAGTTGTGTATAATTGTAATGTTGAGTGTTATCTGACATCGCCCTCTCAGGTATATGGAAACTGCAATCTCCACTCACACGCCCACAAGATTTGTTTTTATAAATATAATCATTTTTTTTTTATAATTTCTGTCTGAAAAATAAAATTATTCTTGTGTTACATAAATATTTGCTTTTAAAGTCACAACACCTTTGTTAAATATGACACAATTTACTTTAGCCTTGTTTAGCATGAATATCTCCTTAAACTTAAAGGTATTTTATCTCATTAACAAACGAGTGAATTTGTAGAAGCTATTCCTAAGCTTTTATTAACTATATAAATACAATTTTCTACAGTATTTCAAAATTTTCGTTTTTCCTAAGTACATCTATCAAATAAACAAGAACAGAAATGAGCTCAAAAAGATTAGATCTGAAAACTGTTATAAAAGTAGATGAATTATGCTGGTAGTCTAGTCAGTGGTGACATTTTGGTTAAGACAGGTGTTTTATTGTGTGTTTGGGCAGATTGAGAACTCAACTTGGGAGAATCTATAACTACAAATAACTCACATGTGTTTTAAATAGCTTATAATAAAATTGAACTTTGCAAATGACTCGGAAATATATAAAAACAGTGTCCTGGAGGATTCAGGAAAACACAGGGAATTTCACATAGAACTAATAAAAATATTTAAATATTTAAATTTAAGACATTGAATTGCAAATTTTACTGAAATTTGCTTTGTAGTAAAAGTGAATTAAAGAACTCAAAATGCTAATTTGGACACAAGCCTTATCCCTCCCACATATTGAGTTGCATAATGACTGAAATTATTACACCATCAAAGTCATCCTCCTCTAGTCAATTTTATGACAAGCTAAATTTAATTTCTTTTTACTTGAATCTAAGTGGGCTATAAAAATGGAAATTCCTTCTAGAAAACTTTAAATAAAAAAAACATAAGTTTTTACTCAGCAAATGGTGGGCTCTCTGTATAATATAATATGAAAGTAAGCCAACCAGAAATGATTCATAAAACATAAACATTCTTCACACTTCCATTGTCAGCATTTAAAGTAACTAAACATAGTTTTTTATTTTAGGAAACACCGTGCTATCTTCAGAAGAAACACAAAGAAAACTTGGCCAGTTATAGAACATAGCATATGATTGTAGGATTGAAGAGGCTCAGTGGCTAAATGATTATACAATAGTGAAAATTGAAAAAAATAAAGAAAGATAAATTAACTCATTGAAAATAGAGTGAATAAAACCCACCTAGGAAAATAGGAAAAAATGTGGGAATAATACAATACACAAATGTGACATCTTCTTTTCTTATGGCTTATATAATAGTCACATACACCAAAAAAACTTTTTTTTTATCTTGACGTTTTTTTATTATTGTTTGAGGCATTTAGCGGGCACTTTCTGAAACAACTGACTATATCATTACATGATCATTTATTTGATTGAGAGCGAAAGAGCCTGCTGATTTGTCTGGAAAAGGTATTTTCACACACCCTCCAGGGTTATTTTACATGCCACAATCGATAAGGGACTGACTGCTTTATTTCTCCTTCGAAGGAAGTTATGTTACAGATTTTTATTGCTCAAGAAAAATTCCGTTAACACCAGAGGTTGAACCCATGAAAATTGGGTCCTTAGGCGAGCCCTTCACCCCAAGATCACCATGGTCGACTTCAGAATTATTGCCTTTAGCAAAAATTAGAGGAAAACGAAGAAAAACACTAGCCTACTCTATTTATAATTCAATTTTTACTTAATTAGTTTACCCTTCCTGATTATTTTTTTTTCAATTTTCATTACTGTAGACCATAGCTTATATGTAGAGATGTGCTTTTAATCTTTGAACACTCATCATGCTTACACCAACATTTGGCTATTTTATTTATATTTGAATATATTTTATCAGTTTCTAAGTGCTAAACTTCCAGAATTGTTTTATTTATATCTTAGTATGTATGAAAAAAGTGCATTGAGTAAAAACATTTAATGATAAATAAAATGATAGAATATTAGGAAAATGATAGAGCACAAATAAAAGTAAAAACACTGACACATATTTACACACACTTCAATATTTCAATGCTATTATAGCGTCTTCCTCAGGAAGTAGTAGTAATTAGACTGATTACTACTAATTACTACTACTTCCTGAGGAAGATGCTATAATAGCATTGAAATATTGAAGTGTGTGTAAATATGTGTCAGTGTTGTTACTTTTATTTGTGCTCTACCATTTTCCTAATATTCTATCATTTTATTTATCATTAAATTTTTATCTTAGTGTAATTAAGTCTCAGTGTGCCTGCTTTTTAAGAGAAAAGTTTAAGGAGGGTGAATTTTACAGATAGATAACATTTGCCTGGAGAGAGAATTACAAACACCCAAAGTGTACCAGGTCGGGGATTAAATCCCTGCCTTCTGAGAGTTTAGCATGCCAGTACACACTTAACTTTGGTGGGGACTTCTAATACCAGATAACTAGTTACCTGAAACAAAAATAATTTAGATATCTCCTAGTTTTGTATTTAATTTACATGTATTATACAAAAGTATAATTCCTGATTACTATTAATTTATTTTGAATACATATTAAATATATTTTTTTGCTAAATATTACCGATATGCTTTGCTCTCAAAATTTTAGTTCAAGTATATACTTTATTTTTTAAATTTAAGCAGCTTAAAACTGCTCACTTTGATCCTTAAGGATCTGTTTCAAACAATTTTATTGAAAATAAATATAAGATTCATTTCAATAGCCGACATTGCACTCACATATAAATAATACTTCATACAAAATAAAGTTGGAAAATATTATCTTTTAAAAATAACAAAAACAATAATTCTTGTTTGAAAAAAAAATCTGTTTCAAACATTGTTTGGTCAATTTTAATCAATTTATTTAAAATTAACTATTTGCTGAAGCAGCTTTCTTCCATTGTAACTGCCTCCTAAAAGACTAAAATTACTATTTATATGTTTTTTATCAAATATAAATTTGTGGTTATGGATAGATGGAAATATAAGACAGTAAAGGTGTATTATTTTATTTCCAATGCAAAATAAAAACTATAGCAATGTTACAAATATTAGAAAACCTCTGTCATGGCATCAGGCAGAACATATTTTATTCTTCAAAATTATTTTTATTTACATTAGAAAAATTCATGATATTGCAATATTTTATTTTGTCCAAGTTTCAAATTTGGTCACTTGAGGAATCCTATTCACACACGTGATTTTTTCTCTTGAGATTTTATGAATCCATGTGTAAACCCTTAGGTTCTTGTCCTGCATTGGTAGCGCTGCATGTTGCCAAGGTAGGCATAGTGTGTTTAAACTAGTGAATTGTTCTCATCACTCAGTAGAACATTCATTGGCCATATATCAACAGAAATACAATCCCATGGGAGGTACTTAAAACAGAACTTATGCATGATTGAACAAATGGGACCATTGTTGGATAATATAACATTTGTAACAAACACTGTGCACCCTGGCAATACTTCTCAACATGAAACTGTTGTCCTGTTACTCAGGGCTTTGTTAAAATAGTATTATATAATTTTGGAAATTGTATTACAGTTTATGAAAGTACTAAGATATTTTTTGTTTATTGCATCAATTTTCTTAGCAATATTTGTCTTATTTTTTAAAGATTCAAGTGAATTTATTACTTAAACTAAGCAAATTGTATATTATTTACTAATTGTTAGTGAATTTTTACACAATTGTTATACTTTAGTTATATCGCTTTCACAATGAAGAGCTATGTATTATATATTCACATCCAATTTGTTCATGTACTGTGTTTGGCCTTGTGTCATAATGGAAACATTTCAGGATCGTTCCGTTCACTAAACCATTGCCAACAATTTTCCCCATTATTACAACCCAGTAGCGATATCTCCCTTGCATCTAAAATTACTTTTATAAACACCTTTATCATCACTTTTTGACAAATAGTTTGATATTTTCTTCTCGTTTAAAACTTCCTTCCTATGCCACACCACTTCTGACCAACTTATTCAAAAATATGTCTCATGGGTGTTGAAATCCTTATATCTTACAGGGAAAAAACAAACATGTAACTTAAGTGAAATGTGCACAAGAAAATAAACACAGAAAATAGATTATTTATGCTTAACTCTGTTGGTGATTTAACGTTAAAACAAGCAACCTTTTCCAGATGTTTGTTAGCTCTTTGTAAGTTTTCAAATATTGTGTGTTAAGACACATGTGGTTAGTTGTACCTTTTACCAGTGATGTAGCCAACATTATGAACAAGAGGTGATTGAAACATCTTATATTATCTCTAGCCGACAATTTAGCAGATATTTTATCTATCAATTGTTTGGTTCATACAAGACAAATTTTATGATGATACTTCAAATATCATATATAAGTTCTCCTCCTCCTTCCAATTTAAAACTATATTGAAACTATTTTAAAAATTATTTTAACATGCACATTACACTAAACAATGTATTCAGAGTAAAAAATAAAAGTAACTAACAATAATGATTATAAAGGCAATGCTCTAGTGTACAAGGGGTAAAATCTCCCATAGTTACAGATTTCTTATACAAATACTACTAGCATTTAAAAAAATACCATCTCCATTGTTTAGCTCATTTTTAATGGGTTTTTTTTTGTATGTGAAATAATTCTTCTAGTAAAGTAAATAATGATTTATATTGATTTGAATTGACTTAGCTTAGCATATTTTCTGACAAATTTGTAATTAAAATAGACATCATAATAATGTTCTCAATACTAGCCACCCCTGTTCCACTACACCCCTACCTTTTATAGGTTTATTTTTATATGTCCTTGAATTATTTACCAATTATCTTTGACTACCCTTTGTGTTACTTTTATAAATTTGCATTGCGCTTTTCACATTCCCTGCTAAGGAGTCCTGAAAGAGTGAATTTCACATCAAGGGATTGAGCGGTAATTATTGATTTTCTTCAAGGGGCAGCAATGTGAAGTGTTAAACTGTGTCTTATAATGAAATGCCACATTGTGTTAGTTCCTTTTTCTTGTTCCTAGACTTATTTCACCTTCTTCTATTATAATAGTTATAACTTAGTTATTTGGTGTTTACAAAAATATTTGTGTGTAAAGTATAATTTTTTTTAAATGTTTATTCACTAAATATTTACAAAGGAATAGTTGCAACTCATTTACATTTTGAGAAGAGTTAAAATTCAGCAGGGAGAATATAATATTTAATATTCATATAAATGTTATAGGGTAATATAGTCTATTGTTGCCTTTATTGAAATTTGTTGTAATATTTTATAATCTTAGTGAATTTTATTTACTTTGATAAGCATATGTTTTGTTAGCTTTATCATTTCATGATTAAGACAGTTCACATTCTTACACTGTTGCAGATAATGGCCTTCATAAATAAAATCAATAGCTACAAATAACTCCCTTATTCTATCAGAAATCTTTAGGGGGGGGGTAGTGGGAAACACACAATACAACTTCTTAAATTGATAGAGAAAGATAGGGCACAAATAGGAACATAAAAAATAATTACTAAGATACTGTACACTGTCTTCTATAGTAGAAGTAGTCACACACACACACATTTTAACACAAATAAAATAATATTTCAGCATTAGAAGACAGAAGAAAGGAAGATAATATCACCTTTGTGCATTAGATTCTTCCCACATTTTTCTTCTTTCCCTAGGTGGGCTTTCTTCATCAAATTTACTCAAAGATACTGAACAATCAGAGGAAGTTTAACAGAAAGGATGTGAATGTATTAATAATGTCTTATAAGTAAATCAGTTTTCACTCTAAAAGGTGAATTTAATATATTATCTTATAGCATCTTATGTAAATAGTATATTTAGAGTTATTGCTATAAGAAAATCTTGTTGAAGCCAATATTGCATCAATTTACAGGTCTCGAGAAAATTTCTTATATAAGTTTTAGTTTCAAAGGACTCGTTACACAACTAATCACAAACAAAAGACACAATAGTTTGGCCCGGCAAATGAGGTACTCTTAAAACTATGAAAATTATAATATTGAAACAATTCTTCCTAAAAAATTAATAATTTTATTGAGTAATTTCATTTTTTTTCCCATAAAGACAAGATTTTATAAGTTTATGAAAATATGACATTATAATTTATGTTCTTGAGATTACATTCTCAAATTATAGCAACATTGATTTACAGGATTTTTTAAATATATTTGAGCAACTTACCATAACACTTCTATGCAAATGGAATAAGAATAAGGAAGGTAGAATTTAGAGGATATGTACCTGAATTTGTTTGAAGATTGAGTGGAGGACCATTTAGGAAAAGCCACCCTCAGATCACCCAGCCAGGATTCAAACTCCATCACTGGAAAACCAAACCTAACGAAGTTGAAGTCTTATCACATGTTCCCACCAATGCACATCACAACATTGTTAAATTATCGACAAATTGCACATAAAATTACAGTTTGGATCTGTGATCTGTGACTAAGGCAAGTTTGAGCCAAGGGGTGGGAAAAGTAAACCACCTTCTCTCCCTTTATCCACCCTTCTTTAATGGCACTAGTCAAAACACTTTGATTTGTATTGGATATTTTTAAGTTGATTGACATTCACTTTGATAAAAAGGTTTTGCTTATCAGCACAAAAAAAATGATATATGCCAGAAACTTGACTCCATTTGTATGTTGTGTTCCAGCACTCTCTGCACTAACACTAGATGTTAAACACAGAGAAGAGCATGATTGAAAGAAATTAACCAAACATATTATAATGTTGACACCTTTAAGTTTTGTAAAACAAAAAAGGGATTGGTGCATTTAATCCCTTTTTATAAATCAACAGCGTTGATTCAAGTTTGAATAAATTTATATTTGACATGATTGTTTTTTGTTCTATTTTAACCATATAAGGATATTAAAATCAAAAGTAAATATATATATTAAGAGCAAACCAAAATTAATATCATATATCTGTTTACTTTTGAATATTGTCAGGTTTTTATTTTAGATTTTTTTTTTTTTTGGCCTTAATATTTGACATTTAAATTTTTCATCACATTCTCCAGCTCGTGTATTTGTAATAGTAGGCTAAAATATAGCAAATTACCATAAATCTGATGTTTTGTATGAATCTAAAAATATAATGTATTTTCTTAAAATTTTATTTTCATTTCACTGAAGATATAACTTTTATTTACGTTAATCTTTCTCACAATATTTTGTAATACTAATAATTTTTATTTCTTAAATGTATGCAAATAATTTTAAACTCTAACATTTAATATACGGTGAGGATAGAGGTAAATATTATTGTCTTAACTAATGTCCAGATTAATGACTAGTTTGTACTAACTTTCCTAAATCTGAATGAATGAGACTTAGTTTTTAAATCACAACTTAAGTTGTCATTCTTTATTTCTCTTCGGCTATGTTTTACTTTTTCTTATATTTAGTTTTCAAGTGAATCATTGCACGTTGGAATACTTCAAAATGGTAGTTTTTAACTAATGAACTAAGTATATGAAATCTATTATAAAAGGTTTGTTGTACTGTTATTAAGTTGCTTGTGATAATTGTTTATTTTGTTTAATAAAATGTTTTTGATGTTGGCTGTTATAAGAAATTCTTTATGAAAAACTGTGTGTATCTAGCGTAACCACGATATAATAGACATTCATTATTCTAAAGTGAAATTGTTAATTATTTGTAATTAAAAAGCAGGAATAACCAATGCAATATTTATTTTTAATTTTTTTGATTACATTTCAAAACGATTCAAACTAACAAATTTGCATAGTAGAGTTACAGTAAGTAGTTTTAATATTTCATACTTTATACTCTTAATTGTATGATAGTTTAGATGATATTTTACTTACATTTTGGAATAATTTTTGTAACAGTTTTTCATTTTAATGGGCGCTGTTAAAACTTGGACTTAAAATTTTCCAATTTAATCTTTCTACTTACTTGACGATTCTTTTTAGAGGATCTTTTTTGGGATGAACCGATACATTTACATTTTCCAGAACCATCACTTATTAGACATTTCTTATAGTTTATTTCACAATTACGTTTGCTACTACTGTCAAAAGCTATGTAAATCAAAGAATAAATATATAAAATAATATTTAAAAACCAAATTAGTTCAGGAAAATCTTTTTTCAATGTTTAAGATACATAATGTTATACAAATCACAATAGTAACATTAAAAAGAGGAACACATTACTGTCACTGGACATGGTGGTAGGTAATGGCTGCCTTGTGTAGAAAATTGATTATCACTGGTCAATACCTAGGTTTTGTTCTTCCCTAATTCATCTGGGAAGAGTGAAACTTAAAACATAAGCTCCTAAAATAGGACAATAAAAGGAATGATAAATATATAAGACAAACACAGGAAATAATATAGAAATCCCTCCATCCAATGGCAGCAGTATAAAGTTTGATCTGTGTTCTTCATTTCATTGTAAAAGCCATATTATCTTCATTACTTCGAATCCTATCTCTTTCCTGTAACTTATTCTTTGTAAAATATAAAAGTATCGTTAATAAGTTTTACAAATGAAAAAACTCACAAAAAGTTGTGGGTTAACTTTAAGTTATAACCTTTATATATCTAAATCTTCATTAAATCATTGCATTGGCTGTTCTTCTAACATTTTGTCATCATTTTGAGTGTAAACATAATTATTTATTTTAATAATTTCTCTATAAACACTTAAGTCTATCTTGATTATGTTAATGTTTGGTGTACCACTTCATTTTAATGGGGGGAAATCCCATCCATTTTTTTATAAAGAATGATACAATTTTTGCCAACAGTAATTATCTTCATATTGAAGAAAGAATTTTTCAAAATGTTCAACAGTGGGCATATTATTAATGTCACTTCATGCTACAAAATTTTAAGTACTTTTATAAAACTTAACTTATCTTTTAAATAAAAAAGTGAATGTAACTTGTAAAGTATTCTTGAATTTCTGATACCATGTATCAATTTATTTCTCGAGTACATGCACAATATATAAGCAAAGCGACTTTTAATATTTTTTTTTAAATATCATATATAATATTTAAGTAGTCAATTTTGTAAGTATAATACATATATAATTTGGTTGAAATTTAAGAACATTAGAAGTGTTGTGTAGATTTTACTATTATTTGTAAAATTAATTCACAAACATGGAAGTATAGTAAAAACTATGTTTATTTGATCATCACTTACACCTTATTATGTTCTGGTGTTATACAGTGATAACAAATACTATTTTCAATGAGATTGGCTGCTGTGTTATTTTACAATTTGTTCTGTATTTTTGTGTAAACACATAATATGTTAATTGGTATTAAATATGTATATTGCTGTAATAACTGTTTAAAATATCTGTCCAGTTCTTTTGTACATAGTCACATATGTTGTTTAATGTAAAAGTTTTAGATAATGTATATGAATTCTCAGAAGACATTTTTTTGGAAATAAATTATTGTTAGCAGATTAATTTGAGCTGAGTCATTTTATGTTCTCCTCTTACCTTTATCATACATAATTATTTTCTATTGAAAAGTTATCTCAAAATAAGAAATATACTACAAGCAGAAGAAGTGCAGTGCCAGAATTCTTGACTACGATTCATGAGTGTACGATAAATAAGATGATTGAAAAATGAACATGTCCTGTGTATACTATGTTTCTACGTGCTCAAAAAACAAACACACACAATTGTAATATAGTAGATACTAAGGATGGGTCGATTGGGTTCCTAGTTACGTAAGTTAAAAACAACTCTTGAGAAACACATACATACACTGAAATTTAAATTCACTTAAGTCCTCAACTTGTGTAGTTAATTTGTTTTAAAGGTTGAAAAAAGGCTAAACAGGTTCTGCTTATAAATAAATAAATGTTGAGATAATGCTTTACATTCAAGGTAGAAAAAAAAATTGTGATGAAACTATCAGCTGTGCATCAGATTACTAGGAATGTGATATATTATGTTTAAAGTGGATCTAGAAGGATGGTGTTATTAGTCATAAGTTGAAGTACCGCAACTGCTTATCTATGTGGCATAAGTAAAAAACTTAATGTAGTTTCTAATTTTCAACATAAAAAGGATATTTAGAAAATAATAAGTCGAGATGAATCACTTTTCAACTTTTTGAAACACATTTTGAAAGTTTACTAAGGAGAGAACATTATAAATTGAGAAATAAATCAAATTAAATTAAATGAATCATTGTTATTAAGTGGTTATATAATAATTTCAAGCAGTTAAGATATGACAAAGGGCACTAGAGTAAATTTATAATACTGAAAGTCATAAAAATGTACAGATGTTGGTGTCTAGTAACATTTAGGTAATATAAATGTTACATAACAGACATGTGCTTATTTGTTGTGTTGTAAGCCTGATTCAGTCAAATGCAAAACAGTCCATAATAATGTACCAAAGATGTTATTACTATCAGCTCAATTTCTTTATAGTTACATATCAGTGTGTGTTTTGGAATAAAGACAAACTTTCAAACTATAAGGATTAAAACTAATTCACTTGAGCTGAGGGAGGGGGGGCATTGCATGGATACGCTTGAGGACCATTTCGATGAAGAGTTAGACCACCAACATAAGCATACAGAAGGACTGACTTGGGCTGATGACTCTTTAAGACATAACCCATTAGTATTACTGACTACATCACATTTTGTATTGAAGTCGACAATAAAATTCAGTAAAACTGTTGACAGTAGCATTAGAAGAAAACTAAAACTATAAACAGTGGTGTCAGAACAAAACTAAAACTATCGACCATGGTGTCAGAACAAAACTAAAACTATCGATAATGGTGTCAGAACTAAACTAAAACTATCGACAATGGTGTCAGATGAAAACTAAAACTATTAACAATGGGGTCAAAAGAAATCTAAAACTATCGGCAGTGATGACTGATGTCAGAAGAAAATTAAAATTAGTGACAGAGGTATCTTAAGAATTAGGGTATTGACAGTGGTATCAAACTAAAACTGGAACTAGCAACATTATCAAAAGTAATAAGGTCAGGAACTTCACCTTAATAATCACAATTCCTTTGTTCTATTGTAGACCTGTGGACGTACCCACTCACTAAAGGAATATTCTAGTTGTTAGTATGTTGCCAAGTCAGGCATTCAACTATATTGGAGATGCCACCCACAGAAAGACATTGACTCAAACTATCTTCTCCAATCGTCTGCGCTTCACACATGCGCCTATACCTGTTTCTGGCACCCAGCCCTCCGACTTCTATTCCCCTGTAACGTGATTGATCAACTACACCTGTGTTCCCTTCCTACTCTCCACTCAATCAAGGAGCCTATTTAATATCATGTATGATCAAATATTGACACAGAACGATATTCAACTTTCTAGAGAACACACTAATAATTTAGTTTTTTTCTACGACTAACATTTACAAGTGCCATGGCGTCGTAGTCCACCAGATAGCGCCCCGCCACTCCGTGGATATCAACTTTAAACATTTGCGTCGCCGATCTACTCTATATGGACGGTTTGTTCATTTATTTGGTATTTAGGATTGCAATCCCACTAGGTATTACTGATTTACTGCTGGCATTACACTGACTAAGTTTTGATGCCATTGGTCATGAGATTGACTACATTTACAAGTGTAGGCGGTGGATCGCTCCACGATTCAGCTGTCTACCTTAAATAGGTTCTATTGGCAAAATGTAATTTGTGTTTATTGTTTACATGTGACCCAGTGAACCTGTTGATAGATAGCTTCTCTTTCTTTGTATGGCCTCAGGCCGTGATTTGAATCAGCTAGAGTTATTTTGAACTAGACCATTTGTCGTTTAAAGGGTTAGCACAGTTTAAGTAAAGTAAGTACTGCTGTGATAACTCACCCATTATTTTGTGGTCGCTTAGCGACCTTTTGACTCTCTGGTAGAACTGTAATATGTCAAGTCGCCCTGATATAGTTGTTTTGCTGTCAGGCGACTTTACGCTTTCTATTGTTGGGAGAAAGTCGGCTCATACTTGATGGGAGCACTAATAGATTGTTCATAGCCTAACTAGGCTTTAATTCCCCTTGTAATGGGCTTGTATTTTCATTGTTATTATGTGTTCACTGTTTAACTTTATTTACTGGTCATGGTCGTGCTTGGTCTCTATTCTACTTTTCAAGTTCGTATTTATTGGCCCGTAGACGGGTTCCTTAAGATACTCAATGAGGACGTTTGATATCCTTATGTTTAACTTTTGTGCATCATTCTATTGTGTAATCAACTAGGGGATTTACGATCATTACAGCCATGTCCTAATTAGGACCCATTTGTTCCTAGAATAAGGGGTATAGCTTGCATACTACTGTTGCCTAGTTCATTACTATACCACTAGAGACTTACAATAACTTGACACGCCTATATATGCTTTATGTTGTGCTTGTTGAGATTATGTTGCCACATTTAACTATTGTTTCGTCTACTTATCCTAATCATCTTATAAAAAGGGTTGTTTACTCCTAGATTTTTAATACACCGTGTGACATTGATGCATGTTTTGTCTCATAAAGTTCTGTCATTGAGTGACTACTAATTAAGGCATAATATAACCAGCCCGGTGTATTGCTCATCAATACTAATTAACCAGGCTTCTATGTTTATCTTTATCGATAAATTGTATGGATTGAAAAGGCACGGTGACACGCATAACGGGATTCAAAATTTATATGTAACCTGCTATTTATCTAATAAATTGTTATGTGTCTTGTAATTGATATTTCTGTAACCATGCAACCCTCCTCTTACATTAAGGAGGTCAAACACAGACCACAGTAAAATATCAAATTAAGATGGTCTGAGATATGCGTCGTACAGTAGCCCACAGTTAAAATCAAAATTAAGATGGTCTGAGCTATGTGTAGTACCTCAGCCCCAGTAAAACACCAAATTTAAATGGTCTGAGCTATGCATCCTAGCTCAGAACACAGTAAAACACCTTATTAAGATGGCCTGAGATATGCGTCATACCTCAGAACACAGTAAACACAAATTTAATATGGTCTGTGCTATGCGTCATAATTCTTTCCACAGTAAAACACAAAATTAAGTTTGTCTGAGATATGCGTCATACCTCAGACCACAGTAAAACACCAAAAAAGTTGGACTGAGCTATTCGTTATCAGGCAATTCAGTTCATCAGGAAATGTAAAGGGCATAATGTGGTGACTGGCAAGGAAGGAAGGAAGGTAACAACTTAAGGTGAACAATAACCATGTAATAAAGGTATTTTGTAATGCTATACTAGAGGCAAGGCAAAATAAGATATTAGTTAGTAATAACATCGATATGTATTGTAGACATTTAAAAATCATTTGTTTTATTCTCACATGTCACAAATATATTCTTACTATAAATGCCAGCCCAACCATCCAGCCAGTGTTCTTAATTCTGTACTAGATATAAAAATACTAGTCAAATATTTTTGCATAATAATAAATCCAAGCAAATTATTTTGTTTCTATTATTTATGTTACATTTTGAAGAAGGTTCAAATGAGAGGGATATGAAAGAAATAAAAGAAACAAACACAATTTGGGTTTCACAATGAAAATAGCAACACAGTTCTGCCACTGAACACACTGGAAAAAAAGGTAATGGTTTCCACTTGAAGAAATTAAATCATTACCACTCAATTCTTTGACTAAGGTTTTATTTTATCACCCGCCTCGGTGGCGTAGTTGGCTAACGCGCTAGTCCTGTTGAGCTCGACCGCCAAGGATGGGGAGATCGAGGTTCGAATCTCGGTCGGGTGAACTGGGGGTGGTTTTTCCTAAATGTTTTTCCACTCTCCCTCCACGCAAATGTGGGTTCACTTCCTCTATATTCAACCCTCCCAATTCATAATCCATTAGCGTAATTAGTACTTAAGCGTATAACCCGAACGGGTAGTAAGATGCGGTGCTAAATATTATTATTATTTATTTTATCGTAACCCTTCCAACCTGTCATTCTTTATCGGTTTTTCTCTTTTGGTTTTTTGGTTTCATCTTTTGGGAGATTGCATTGTCCATTTCATTATCCCTTATAAAGAGTTATGTTAGAATGTAACCTAAATGAAGGTGTTGAGCGGTAACAATTGATTTTCTTCGAATTGAAGAAATTTCCTCTTTGTTAAGAGGTATTAGTTTAAAGTGTGAACTAAACTGAACTGTTCAATACTAATAACACATACTTGATTTGTTTTATGCATCATCATGATCATGATCAACTGTTTCCAGGGTGGCCTGGCAGTCTAGGGGTAAGGTGTCAAACTTCTGTGCTGGGGGTCCGGGGTTCAATCCTCTGTCCTGGTACAGATCTATCTGATTGCCAAACCCTTCCTTCACCTCTGACAAGACGTGTATTAATCACAACTTGTGAATGTGTGGAATTCCAGGCCTCCACCGTAGTTCGGATCCCACGTTAAACTGTAGGTCCTCCATTTCATCTCACAATCACCCTACCATTGCACATTAGCGTAAGTGCGTATAACCCGAACGGGTAGTAAGACGCGGTGCTAATAATAATAATAATAATAATAATAATAATAATAATAATAATAATAATAATAATAATAATAATAATAATAATTTCCAGCCTGTGGCCGGGTCAGTTTAGTAAAATACCTCCTTCTACTTCTAACCTTCCACCACTCTTCCTCCTTTAATTTATTCCATTCTTCTCCTCGCCCTTGAACATTTTATGTATTTTGCTCCTCCCATCTCTTTCTTGGCCTCCCTTGCGGTCTTTTTCCCACATACTTCATTTCCAACATGTTCTTCAGCATAATCTCTTTTTCCATCCTCATTGCATGCCCATAACATCTCAGTCTTGCTTCCTCTACTATCTCATGTATTCCTTGGGCTCCCACTCTTTTCCGGATAACTTCATTCCTAATCCTGTTTCTCCTCGTGACAGCTAACATGCTCCTCACAAACTTTATTCCCATGGCCTCCACTTTCTTAGCCTCTCTTACATTCATTGTTCATGTTTCTGCTGTATATGTGAGACAATAGGTACTAAAATGTAGCGATGAAACAATTAGCCAGTGAGTTATCATGCATCTCTAAAAGAGACACAAATTGTAGCCAGAATTCTTCAGTGGTTGGAATCATTTGGTTTAGTAAATTACTATTGGAAGGCTGCAGATCACTTCACAAATTCCTCAAAAGTACTTCATGTACAGTAGATTTTGCCAAAATCATAAAGATAATAATATAAATATAAACGAATGCGTATTAAGGAATCAATGAACAGGCAAATAGTTTTTTATTCCATGTTTTTTCCTCCGTGGACCAAATTAAATTAATTTTTATCTAACTTATGAGAACCTTTTTATTCTATGAGGACAAATTTAATTTTTAATGGCGTGTAAGACGAATGTAGTATAAGACACGATGCTAAAAAAAATCATAGAGGTATACTTTAAAAAAAAAGAATATGCCTAATTCATAAATTATAAAATATTTAACATAATCCATTTTTTCGGTTTTTTTTTGTTCTTCATGAATCTGGGCTCATTATGAAAGTCGATGAATTATACAAGTATACTTTAAAATATATAAGCATTTAATAAGGAATATAAAATCTAATAGAAATTAATTCAAGAATGGAGTTGTACAAACTAAACATCTCAACAGTTAATAAAACACTTCATTTTGTTGTATTGTAGGAATATAGGCTTTACATTAGGTTGAGATGGTGTGGTCATGTAATGAGTTTGATTTGATTTGTTTGATTTGATGAGTTTGTTTAATGATGAAGTGTCTTGATCACCATGGCTACTATAATGGCTAAGACAGTGGTTTACACAGTTGATTGTGGACAGTTGCCCAAGAGTGAGTAGGTGTCATGAAAGTGTTTTAGGCTCTCACCATGTGCTTGTTTTTATGTGACACCTTTTTAGAGGAGTTGCTGACCGAAATATAAATTGTGACTTGAGCTTACAGGTGACCGGCTGACGGGTGGACCCAACCCTTGTCATTATGACGACCGTATAGTAGTTCATTTTATTTTAATAAACCCTTTAGCATTAATTATTGGCCATTCTTTCAACCCATCATGACTGACCCCACACACTGTAGTCTCACATGGACCGTAGGGCCACGTCCACACATTTTGGTGATCATAAAGCCAGCGTCTTTACATATTAGTGATTGTAAAACATGTGCCCTCACAATTGATAAATGAATAGATAGGAGTGGCTAATGTTTTAACATTATGCTTTATAAATTAAATATAGTGAGAATGTATTATATTTGGAAGAAGGTACAGAAAAGGTGGATAGAAACATATAAAAGGGATGAACACAATATGTCTTTTACAATGAAAAGAACACAGTTCACACTTTACATTGCTGTCATTGGACAAAGAGGCATCCATTACCTCTTTGTCCAATGGCAGCAATGTGAAATGTGAACTGTGTTCTTTTCATTGTAAAACCCATGTTGTGTTCATCCCTTTTATATGTTTCTATCCACCTTTTCTGTACCTTCTTCCAAATATAATACAATTACCTCATAAAGCAAAAAGAGGTTTTCCTTATAGAGATATAATGAGAATTTATAATTTCTAGTCCATGAAGATACATATTTGACAAAATATGTGAAAAGGTCTCACCAAACACCTCAAAAGGCCACAGGTCATCTAATAAATAAAACAACATGAATATCAATAATGGTATTTATTGAATATAACAGCATCTTTCAGCGATTTGCCTTCAAAAACACTATTGGACTAGGTTATCTGATTTTCTATTATTTTATTTTTTTGTCTTTTATGTATAATATAATCTGTATATCATCAATCACATCTGCACAAGATAGTTTGATGATAATGATGATAGGTTTTTATATTGTATGATTTTTGAAGAATAACAAATATGCAAATAGGATATAGGTGTTGTAGAATGTTTATAGTGTTGTATTATTTAAGATTAAAGAATAACACGTACTGTGATTGACAATTCAAATGAACAAAAGTGAAGTTCCTAACAAATATAAAACTTGGAAATACAGATAATTGAACAATGTGTTAAACAACATTTTGTTGAATGTCAAAATAAAATTATTTCGCAGTTTATGATTAACTATTTCCCACAAACACATTACTATTAAAAATTTGAATTGCCATTTTCAACAGTCCAGGAAAAGAAATTAATAGTAGCAGAGCAATTAGTTTTATAACTTTTTCTTTTTTACATGTTTGACATATTGCAAAGTCCTGAAACATAATCGTGCATACACATACATAAAAAATAAATTACCACATACATTTATTATATCTTAAAACTGCATTGTTTTCCGGCAAACTATACACTTTCTGCCGATACCATAAGTTAAGGTTTTGGGTACAAAAAAAGCCATTTTAGGATTTAGCTTTACACCTACATTTGATTTGCACATAAATACTTTCATTTATACATTGTATGCAAAATAAATCATATTTATAGTTCCCACAAACTTACAACATAAAATTGCTTAAATATTTAAATGTTTATATATACAGTAGGTAGTGTGTACGTATAGTGTTATGTATATTTGTATAAGGGAGATATATAATAATATATTTCTATATATAATGTAAAATCATGCAGCTAGTGTGCATATGGTATTTATTTACTGTTGGAGATAATGGTAGTTACTTAAATTATACCATGCATTTCCTTGATATTTATTACATGGTAACAATTTTTTAACAATTAATAAATGATATTGTAATGAATAAAGTTTAAGCTTCTGATTTTTAAAATTTATATCTTTTGTCAAAGTGGGTAGCCTACTGCAAACAACGCTGAGGTGGGATTTTATCAAATATATTTTCCATTTTCAAGAAAACAATACTTTTTTTTGTGGTGTTTTCTGAAAAAACATTCAAGCGCTGCTGTGCATATGAAAACAGAACAAATCCTTTTATAATCACATAATCGTTATTTTGTAGATTTATTCAAATAGTCTCATGAAATATATTTTTTTATCTTAATTGAACACTTGTACTGAATAATAGAAAAACACATTGGGCATTGATTTTGTATTATTTTATACTGGCAGTTTTACGCCAGGCGTTACTCGCTTCTTGGCACATTTTTTTTCTTTCTTTCCGCATCCAAAGGCACTAACAACACAGGTTCAGTTCCCCACTAGCATCGAACTGACGTTACTTCTTTTATAGGAATGAGACCACATTTAACATACACATTTAACTCGTGAGTTCCCTTCCTCGACCGCCATAGGAAGAAAACATCCCGCACGAGACTTGTCAACTCCGAATAATGAAGAACAAAAAAATACTTGTCCGCAAGGAAAATATATATATATATATTTCTATATGATAAAAATAACGATAACGACACAGCCATACTTTGTTTTACTCCTGTCCCATTTCAATTAAAATTGGTGGCAGTCAAAAATTAAAACGGAAATTAAAAAAAAGGTAACTTGGCAAGTTATGTTCCACTACGTCACTTGGGCCTGCGGAAGTACCTGAGTACAATATAACCGAGGATCCTAAATATCAGCAGGAAGAGGAGTAGCACTATGGTGTTAGCCCACAGTGGTAAGCTGGTACCCTGAGCTTTCAAGATGTCCGCCAGAGGAATGTGAGAAGAGTTGGCGCAAACGTCAAATTTGGACTGAGGAGCACACCTGCAAAAATAAATAATAAAACATAAATAAATGGAAAATAAATTAATACATTTATCTTACTTAAATTAAATACTATAATAAGATGTCAGCCAGAGTTAAATGTGCAATAGAGGGCTTTATTTTGACTTAAAAGAGTCCAGGATTTGATCCTCGATCGAGGTTGTTTGCCGCTTCCACAATTTGGCTTTCGCTCATCCTCTCTCAGGATGAAGGATATTTTTCCATCATGGTTCCTTAGATTAGCATTGAATTCTCGGCCTGTTTCAAGATATGAAGCAATTTGATATCATCCTAACAGCTTCAGTGCAAGTGCACCCATCTCCGACCATGGAGGATGGGGTTCAAATATAGGACAGATTTTTTTAAATTACAGGTACATTACTTAAATTTAATTTTCATCATCCCGCATATAAATAAATTAGTGCAAGTCGCTGATAGCCGGAACAATCAGTGTATGACATCAAGATTATAAACTACAATTACAATACTAGCTGTAATAAAAATAAGCTCTCATATAAACTTATAGAAAATACTTAAGTTTGTTTTTATAAACATAGTTCATTTTTTAGGGAAGACAGTAACTAGGCAGCCCATTATAGAGTGTGCAAAGTGGTAGTGTGTAAAGCAGCAACTTACTGAATGGGCGTTCCTTCTCCAAACTCGACAATCTGCATGTTCTGGTAAGCATAGTGGACCATACTCAGGTACTGCATCCACTTGAGCCAGTAGGGGATGTTGGTGGCAAGATATCCCCCAAACAGTTGTGTAGCCAGCGTGTAGAGTGCGCTTATGGTTATTGACACTTGCATGTCCATACACGATGCCCCAACGAAGAAACCAACACTCTGGGAGAAACACATATATAATTAATCGGGGGTTTCATTAGAATGTAAAGTAATTGACATATCTATCATTTAATTGATAAGATAGATTGATTGATAGAGTTGTTTTCTTGTGTGATTGTTTTAGTTTATCCGCACATTTACATTAATGGGGTAGAGATGATAAATGTGCAATCTAGAAGAAGTGTACCCACATTTAAACTGAGGGAGGGTGAGAAACTGTTTAGGAAAAGTCACCTCAGTACGTTTGGCCGGAATTTGTACCTTAGTTTCACTGTTACCAATAAACCAAGCTAAATGTTCAAATGGCTAATGATGTGAGTGATGTAAAGCTGGTACTTTTACCAAAGCAAACATGACAAAGGCAATGAATTTCAAAGAAATTATTTAATGTTTTTATAACAAGACAGCCATTACATTTTTGTTCAGTGTCAGTAGTCAAAAGTTATAATAACTTTATTATTTTTTTTAATTGTAAAAGCCATATTGTGTTTGTCTCCCTCTTTTCTGTATAACAAAACATGCCTCAAAAATCAAGAAGAGGTTTTCCTTAAAGTGAAATTTTTCTAAAAGGTATTTTGTGTATGTTTTAAGTGTGTTTATTATCTTACCAGGTTTATATGTGTTAGTGGATTAGGAAGATTGAATTGTAGAGGAAGTGTACTTGTATATGTATAGACGGAGAGAGGAAAACAATTTAGGAAAAACCACCCTCAGTACACCCAACCAGGATTCAAACCTGGATATCCCCATCATTAGCAGTCTATTCTATTGCGAGAGTGAAACCTTAGACCATGCGGCCTTCGAAGCGGGTTGATCCATGTAAGCACTGAAAGCACCGCTATCCTACTCTAAGCAAAATAAAACCTTATTTTATATTTACAAATATCTTTTAAACTGCAAACCTAATATATTTGATAGTTTTGACAGCATCTTTGCTCAAGCTTCGTATTTGTCAAGCCTGATTGTGGGTCTATACCTGCCATAAGGGGATGAAAGGAAGGGAAAGAGGGTAGAGCGCATGTGGTGGGTCTATACCTGCCATAAGGGGATGAAAGGAAGGGAAATAGGGTAGAGCGCATGTGGTGGGTCTATACCTGCCATAAGGGGATGAAAGGAAGGGAAAGAGGGTAGAGCGCATGTGGTGGGTCTATACCTGCCATAAGGGGATGAAAGGAAGGGAAATAGGGTAGAGCGCATGTGGTGGGTCTATACCTGCCATAAGGGGATGAAAGGAAGGGAAAGAGGGTAGAGCGCATGTGGTGGGTCTATACCTGCCATAAGGGGATGAAAGGAAGGGAAATAGGGTAGAGCGCATGTGTGTCTGTAGAAGAAAAATAAGCAACATTTGAACTGCCTCTCACTGCCACGGAGTATTTCGGCCAATGAAAGAAGAGAATAGTAAACAATCTACTGAGTGGTCTTGGTCAATGTTGGTATGGCACAGTCACGCAGTGTCAGTTGTGTGATCAGGACTGGTCTAATGGGTCTTGATTTGCATTATTTAAGTTTTTTAAAACTCTTTTATTCTCTGTGCCATATTTATTTTAACTAAGAATCGCAAGTGAGTTATATTGACCAAGCGGCCACCACCATTAGCGATGATAGTGCCAACCTTTGCAGATAGGCACACATGGTCAGCACATGGTGAGTACAATGAGCCCTCTAGCTGTTAATCTCGGTTTTCTAAACTGGAGCTGCTACTTCTTTATTCAAATAGTTTCTCATTTGTACTTACAAGGCTGAGTTTGACCTTGTTCAATACCCACTGATTCACAGATAAATTTTGGAAGACTCGGGTATCGAACCCGAAACCTCTGGATCTGTAGCCAAGAACTCTGACCAATAGGCCATTTAGTTAAATACATATTGTGCCCCTAAAATTAATTAAAATAGAATTTAATGGCTAAATATGATAAGAAGCCTTGTAATATTTTTACCCCTGACCTCACATCCAAGGTTGCTTGCCCAGCTCCCAAGGCTACCAATCTCCACTGGTGTTTTCTTTCAACCATTAGTTATACTCTAAATTAATTATGTTGGTGTACTGGTTATCCTAATTACAAATTGATAAAATGAGTGAAATATGGTAATCGATAGAAACAATATTAAACCTGAGTTGTATTTATCTTAATTATAACAGTAAGTGTGTGAGCGAGAGAAGAATAATAGAAGAAAATAAGGGAGTAAGAATGGTGGCCGGAATAAGGAAGCTGGAGTAATTTTAATAAACAGTTAGTGGTATTGATCATGATGATGTATGTATCTCAGTGAGATACATTTATACGTATCTTAGTTAGTGATCCATTCATATGGGAGACCTAACTAATGATGACTCATCCTTCCATCTCTTTTGACAAAAAGTGAGAAAACCTTTCATTCAAACACCAATACACCCTTGAAATAAAATCAGGGTTGTCACTATTTTTTCAATATCAAATTTCCTGTGTCTATCACGTTTTTTTAAGAAGGAGTTTACATTATTATAGACATTCTAGAGCAGTGGTTCTCAAATTTTTTCATCTGATGTCCCCCTTGGTAGATAATAAAATTTCCACCGCCTTCCCACTATTTTTAAGGATATTTAAAAAAAAAAGAACTTTTTTAATGCTTTCTAGTCACTTATTTATTTTATACAAAAATTAATGTAACACTGGCAGGATAATGGCAGAAAAAAATTACAAGGTTATCATGATGGTTGGAATTGTTTTGGCATCATTAGTTCTTGATTATTTTGTTTAATGTTTGACAGAGCACACCGCAAATCTCTTTCCAATTCAAGTCAACAACGCTGTTTAGTTTTTATGAGTTAGAGTTGAAGATTCAGTGGAGTTGCACGTGGCCGCAATGGTAGCTCAGGGCAGCGTTTTTCAAAATGTGCTCCACTAGTTATCTCAGACTTCGTGAGGCAAATTTATAATATTACCTATTTGTTTTTCACACTATAAAATAGCATCAGTAATTAAGATTAACAATTTTTTCAAATTTGAATCAAGGACATTTGCCAAAGGTGCAGCCCAAACTTTAAAAAAGTGATTTAAATAAAAATCATCCTCAATTTTTAGATGATTTTTAACATCATTTCTGAATTGTTCCAAGCCCCTGCCCACTTCCCTCCCGACATGCTTCACGGCCCTCAGGCTGGGAACCAATGATTTAGAGCGTAATAAAAAGTAATTAAATTTAACCCTTATAGTGGCAGCTGGCCAATCTATCAGCCATAAATTGGACGCCATCATAGTTTGGTTTTCATTCAAAACATGTCAGAAATGCGCATGCTGGCAAACAACTTGATGTTTGTATGCTATGAATATATCGATCTTTTAGATGAGTAATACATATAATAATGAACAACTGTTTCTAGCTTTTGGCCGGCTCACTTTAGTAAAATTCCTTTCTCTTCCTCTATATTTACACTTTTCGTTGTCCTTTAATTGCTTCAATTCTTCTCCTCTCACTTGTACACTTGCTGCTATCTACTCTTTTCATCTCTTTCTTGGTCTCCCTTGCGGTCTTTTTCCTAGATACTTCATCTGCATCATTCTCTTTGGTATTCTCTCCTTTTCCATCCTCATTACATGACCTTACCATCTCAGTTTTGCTTCCTCTACTATCGCATGTACTCCTTGTACTCCATGCTTTCCCAGATAGATTCATTCATAATCCTGTTTTTCCTCGTGACAGCTAGCATGCTCCTCACAAACTTCATTCCTATAACCTCCACTTTCATAGTCTCTCTTACATTCAATGTCTATGTTTCTGCACCATATGTGACAATAAGTACGTAGTGTGCCCTGTACAACACTTCCTTACACTTCAAGAGCACTTCTCTTCTCCATATCAGGTCTCTTACACACATATAGAAGAACTCCCCCTGCTGCCCTCTTCTTGTTAGATCCTCTCTACTACCACCCTTCGCTTCAATCACTCTTCCCAGATATTCTGCACTTTGTACCTTTCTCAGCTTTACTTCATCCAACTTTATAGCTTTACTAGGCCTTATCCTCTTCCTTTTCATTGCCATCACTTCACACTTTGCTATGCTAAACTTTATTCCCCACTCTTTTGCTTTCTCACTCCATTCCTGTGGCTGTTCCTGTACTTTCCTTCTCCACCCAAACCATCAAATTGTCTAAAAACATCATCGCTTTCATTCTTTTCTGCCACTTTATTCATGACCATTTTCACTCAATTACAAATAGTAGTGGTGAGAGAACACTCCGCTGCTTCACACAATTTTTGTTTTAAACCACTCCGCCCACCACAACTCATACATACTCTTCACTCTCATTACAACTCCTCTTTCCACTCCAGCCTCCTCCATTGCTTTACACATCTTAATCCACGCTATCATATGCCTTCTCTACATTCATGAATACTATTACCAAGTCCTTCCCAAATTCATACCTTCTTTCCATCAGCTGCCATATAGCAAAGATCAAATATGTTCCATAAATTCATCCTGTCCCTCTCTCTGCATTCCTTTTACTTTCTTTCTTATTCTCTTTTCAAATATCTTCTCAATTCTTTCTGTACAATGCCACATCAACGTTATTCCCTTATAATTTTCACACCTCTTTGTATCTATCTTCTTAAAAATTGGTACTTTAGTTCCCTTCTTCCAATCTTCCAGTATCCTGTTCTCCTTAGATATCATTTTCAGCACCCTGTATAATTATTGTCATGCAGCTCTTATCATTTTCACAGTTGGTTCATTTTTGTCCACACCTGGTGCTTTTCCCTATTTCATCCTCTTTAATGCATCCTCTACCTTTTTCCATGTGAGACCCACTCCCTCCATATCTGATAATTATTCTTTATAATCTTCTGCTTTTATCCTTCACTCTCATTCCTTTTCCTCTTCCAGATTGAACATTTTCTTAAAATATTTCCTCCATAGTTCATTTTATTCTTCTCCTGTCTTCATAATTCTTCATTTAATATATTTTTTAAATGAACCCCAAGTCAGCATCAGTGAATTTTTCCTGAATGGACTGCACGAGTGAATCCCAAGCCTCACCCCGCTTTCCCCTATTAGAATAATCTGTGCTGCAAACCTTCCACAGAGCCGGCAATTGACGATACTTCTCCAAAAACTTTGTTAAAAACTCAAGGCTCATGAGATATATTTGGAAAGGGAAACCGACATAGTTCCTCTTAATGAGAAAATCACATTGTCTGCAGTGTAGATACAAGAATCTTGCTTGTATTCCCCACTCGTGTGCGAGCCAATAGCGAGCTAGCTATGAGCCGAGCCCCTCCGATGGGCCTGGCGAGCCCGGCCAGATTCGGCTAATCTGACACCAAGCCCGGCTCGTGATACCCCACCCATAGTTTGGGTGATTGGAAACTGAGCCAAGCTGCCCTCGTATGTGAATGAGCCACTTTAGCTTCTTTTTTACAATGAGAGATACAATATCTTGTTCGGCAGCCATGTATGTAGACTTTTAGCCGCTCTGTGGGAACAGATCTTTGCCCAGGGTATTCCTTGGAGGTTGTCTATAAGTCTTACCTCCTAAGAAATGACGTGATTATAGTGATTATGTGCCAGTGGAAATCTTATATCTTGCTTAAGCCTAGTTAAACCAGACCGTGGTGACTATAAGAACAGTTCCCCTTTTATGAAAAATACCTATGTTAACACAAGGAATGGAACCCAGGATCTCTAGGGGAGCTGACCACTAGACCAAGAGGCTAGTCAACCAAAGGGGTTAGTTTAGAGTAATTGAATTACATTTTTTTCATTAAATTAACTCATATGAAGTTGTATTAAAAACAGGATGATTTGACCTTGATTGAGAAATTTATGCAGTTGTGTCTCAGGGTGAAAAAAGTTGTGGGGAAATAAGATAAGTGTTTAAATCAGTATACTGTTGTTACCAACCTGTGCGACAATGGTGTTGAGGAGTAGGAACCCGAGAAGCGTGAGAAAGACAGCAGGGCTGTGAAACCCCAGCATGGGGTACGAGATGAGATGGTACACGGCTGGCAGGCACACAGTCAGCGGCAGCTCACCGACCATCTTGGCAAGGTAATATGCAGACAATCGGTAGGCACCAGACAGGCGCTCCTTTGTGATCACTTCTCTTTCAGGGGGAACTGTGCATATGGTACAGGTAAGGTGAGATTAGTGACCATGACTAATTAGCCATTTCTGTAATTAGCTAGGCTGACTGTTTAATATGTGAGATGTGAGGAATAGGCCCGGATTAAAACTTTTGGGGTCCCTGTGCCAAGTAGAGCTTGGGGCCCTTATAAGTTAGTTCCCCAATGAAGGCTTATGTATCTTACATACACATCATACATGGATCATTTTATTTATATACAATCTTTTTTGCAAACATTTAGCAATCATAGTGAGTGAGTAGGTACCGTGAATTTTGTTACTAACATATCAGTTATTTATTAATACTATAGTAACTATTAGCTATACAGTCTATTTTATTCTGAGTGGATTATAGTACTGTATTAATTGTTTTTTTTTCGTTGTTTCACATCACATTTAGTTGATTCTTCAATATTAACCATTTTATTATTTTACCTCAGAAATTATTGTCAATATAAAATCAATGTTTATTTTTCCGTCAAAAGTCAACAGTACCGTCTGCAGTTATGTAGTATTTCTGATTTGCCAGAAGCAAAGGTTGCATTTATTTTTAAACACGGACTGTCAGACTCTACGTAATACCAGACTACCAGCACCCTTCGATTAGGGAATTTCTAAATTAGTTTGGGATAAATTTTACAAAAAAAAACATAAAAATATTGAAAACAGGGTGGCTACAAAACATAATTTACAAAATTCCCTGACTTTTCCAGGCAACATTTTTCAATTTTTCCTGACTACTTTTTTCCAGTTTTAATGGTGGATGATGACTTTTGTTTTATTTATTATTGATCACATATTAAAAAAGTGTGTATCTACTAAACATAAACAGTTTTATCAGTTATTTTAAAATTAAAATGTTATTTTATTTAGGTATTACTAACTTTTATTTTAGTGTTTAGTTGTGAAATTAATGGGATTTTTATACATATTTTTTAATTCCCTGACATTTCCCTGTTTTCCCTGTCATCCAAAAATTCCCTGACTTTTCCAGGTTTTCCCTGTTTTCCCTGTCTGATAGCCACCATGATTGAAATATAATACTATCACAAAATAAATATGACAAGTCAAAGTGATTTATTCACCAGGTTGGCAGGGACTTCTAACCTCGGGGGCCCCGGTGCATGGCACACTTGGCACATGCCTTAATCCGGGCCTGGTGAGGAACAATGTGAACTTAAGGATTCTAAGGAAAAAACTAGTCTAATTAAGACTTAAGTGTTATATATATGTATATATTCTGAATCACAAGATTTATCCTAAATGAAATAAACTAATTATGTTTCATAAGATCATGACATATATTTTAGTGAAGAGTTTCTATAAAGCTCACACTAATGAGACTTAATTCAACTTACAAGAGGATAAAGCTCCAAAGAGAGCAAACAGCATCCAATACGTTGTCGAGAAGAACATCCATCCCTGAATATCGTGCAGAGACTCTTCTTTCCTCTCCAGCTGGAACCAGAGCAGACCTGCCAACACGCCCAGACCGATGGTCTGCACCCAGTTCAACTTGGACAACATCCGTGGCCGTGCCTCTTGGAAATTACGTTGTGACAGAACCTTCATGAAACAAAAAATTATATCTATGCATTGACCCCCAAACTATTAAGATTACAACTGAGGTTTCATTTAAATTCGCCCATTTGTAATTTGATGACAGGAAAGGTGTTAAATTTTTTTAAAGTAAAAAAAGCACTGAATTATTAGTTTGTCAATAGTCTACTTATTAATTTATGTAGATGTTACACAAATCTTGTTTGTGCATAAATTTATCATAATAATAATACTTAGCACTGCGTCTTACTACCCGTTCGGGTTATACGCTTAAGTACTAATTACGCTAATGGATTAGGAATGGGGAGGGTTGAATTTAGAGAAAGTGAACCCGCATTTGCGTGGAGGGAGAGTGGAAAACCATCTAGGAAAAACCACCCCCAGTTCACCCGACCGAGATTCGAACCTCGATCTCCCCGTCCTCGGCGGTCGAGCTCAACACGACTAGCGCGTTAGCCAACTACGCCACCGAGGCGGGTAATTTATCATAAGCAACGTTATTAGCATCTGTGACCACATTTATAAAGAACCCCTGATTCAACCTCAGTAGGGTTCAAACACATTAAATGGCGCGTTATTGCTGTTGTGAACGTACCTTGAACTGTGTCCAGAAGCTCGTGGGCCATTGCCAGCTGACGTCGTCTTCGGAGCTGCTAACGGAGGAGGATGCGTGACTCTGGTTATCCTGCCAAAGTGTTTTACCTTCTTCGTCTTTCATTACTACAACAAGAAATATAACGGCGCTGGTTATGAAAGTTCGGAAGTTAAAAACAAACACCAATATGTTGACACTAATCTTGCTTCTTCACTCAGCTTTCCTACTGGAAGAAAAACTATCATTCTTTTCATTATAAGTCCACTTATGTATGTAAAGAAGTAATTATATACTGTTACTATAATTAGTTGAGTTTCAGAGATGATCCAATTTCCCTTTCAACATGAACTTCTTGTTACTTCGTCTACTGGGAGATTGGTTGATTCCTAAGTCTAGACTACACATATCCCATATCCAGATATCAAGAATAATATTACACAGTAAAAGGTGGCTCATAGTGTAGTCTCCCAATCATAATATTGTTTTTAACATTACATTACTCTTGAAATAAAGTTTTTAAAAACATAATTGGGGTTGTAGGTGTTATGAAATTGATAATATTTCAATTAGCTACTTTCCTAGACATTTATGATAGCACAAAACTACCTTATTAACGATATTTTCACAAGAGGGAAAGAGAGCGGGGTTGAATCCTCAAATACCCTCCTTTAGTATGGTACTGCACAGGAAAGAGGGATAGGAACAAACACAATTTGGCTAATGGAAAGAAAAAAACACTTAACATTGCTGCCATTCAAATAAAATTGCTTGTTACCGTCAACTCCTTCTACCAATGTTTCATTGTATCAGAACTTTACAGAAGGAAGCATGGGCGTCGAAAAGGAGGGCGTGAGGGGCCCACCACTTTGGATATGGAGTTTAATATGCATGAGTCATATCTTAGCTCTATAGCTATGAAGTTTAAAAGTGGCCAAAAGTCAAGTAAAATGTTTTCTTATTTTATATTTATCTTTTTAAATCAATGAATTTCAATTTTTAAGCTATCTTCCAATCATTATTGGTGCAGAGGTCAAAATATCATGTTGACTCATAGGTTAGAAAACAAAACACAAACCAATACATTGGTTGTTTCCAATATCTACACAACGTTAATGTTGTTGTGTAAGCACTTTTTCAAAGTATTATCTTGTTTGTTATAATCTAATGATTCATTTTCTTAGCAGACAACTTTTAATTTGCTTCACAGATTATTGTTATTAAAAAAGATTGTCAAAATTTATTTTGTCCTCCCCTTTGCTCCTCTCCTCTCCTCTTCCTTTCCCAACAAAAAAAAATTATTGCAGGTATCAATGAGAGGGCGCGTGTGAAAAACACAACACCACTAGCTAGGCCTGTTTGGAACATAAGCCTCTCCAAGGTACCCTTTCTTCCCGCCACCGTGACCCGGTAGAACTAGTAGCTTATGGTTGTTTTTGTTATCTTCAGTTTACTAAGCCTATCGTGGCCTACACCTGAGTAGTATAGGTCCTCAGGTAAACCTTCTTTTGGTGGTAGCCTTCTCTAACTGAGGTTAGAAACAGTTGATAATGATCATATAAATAGGAACGTAGGAAGCTATGTTGCATTCTTCACAGGCTTTCCTCGTTGTTCCACGTATAATAAGATGTACCTCAAAATGTGAAAAAGAGGTTTTCCTTTCAATGTTATAGAACAGGCGTGCGAAACTCATTTGATCATAAAGGACACATTGAAAATTAAAAATACCAAGGAAGCTGCATTAAAAAATATATATTGTCAACAACTTGAATAAAAAGAATTACAACACAATAAGAAAATAATAAACCCCTATTTGAAATAATAAGTCGCACACCATATTTATTTTCCAAACGTTTGAAACCTTTTATCTGCAGCAATGTTGTGGCAAAGTAATTTTCATAATTGCTGACAAACATGTGTCCATATATTTGCGCTATATATATATTATATTTATTTATCCAAGAGGTAAAAATTGACTAGGCTGTTTCTCTATGAGTTAGATACTTTTTTACCTAACTATATCGCATAGTAAAGATAAGCTCAACTAAACTAGAGATAAAATTAAGACCGGAAAAATTCTTAATTTTATCTCTAGTTTAATTCTATCTTTGTACTGAAACAAAGCGTTGAAAAAAGATGGGAATATGGTATAGATGACCTTCATTCACATAAAAAAAGGCTTATGATAAAGTACTAAGAAACGTATATTGTAATTAACCATAGCCAATATTATTTATATTTATTTTAGGTCAGCCACAAAGCTTATTTATCATTTTATTACAAGAATTTTCTCGTTTTCAATTAAATAGGATGGCTCTAAAAAAAAAGTATTAATGTATGCACTCTATTACACATCATAGATAACATTCCAAAACTAAGAATAGGTATTTTTAATTATGTTTAAAATATTGTTTTGGATTGGGTAAAAAGAAATGATTAAAAGTGATGAAATAGTGTGACAAAACTTAAGTTTACGTTATTTTAAATGTAAAATATAACATATAATAAAAAAACTTAACATTTATAACAAAACATGGATCTTGTAGCCTACAAGTGTTGGCAACCCAAAACCTAAACATATGATTTTTGAACTGTCATCCAGGTAAAAACCTATCATGAACAGACCCTAAGAATAGAAGATAAACACTCTGATTGGTTCCAAACGGAAAGGAGAGTGAGACAGGAAAGCGTTTTATCACCAATCCTATTTAATATTGTAATGGATGAAATTATAGTCCAAATCCAGGGTTTCAGAAACCCGAGGGGACTGAAGGTGATTGCATGCACGGACAATGTCATGGCCTGGGAGGAGTTGGAAGAGGACTTGGAGAGAGAACTAGCTAAATGGGCAGGAGTGATGGAACGATATGGATTGGACATGAATGTGGAAAAGAGAAAGATGATGAAGGTGGCTAGAAACACAAACCCAGCAAAGACCGTAACAATCAATAAAAAGTAACTCAAAAAGGTGAAATATTTCTGCTTTCTAGGAAGTAAGATTACTGCAAACGGTAAGATCCAGGAGGGAATAGGACAAAGGATATGGAAGAGTGGACAATTCTACCATGTAGTACAACACTTCCTTACACTTCAAGGGAAGAGGACAGCAGGGAGAGTTGTTCTATAAGTGTGTAAAGAGACCTGATATGGAGAAGAGAAGTACCCTTGAAGTGTAAGGAAGTACTGTACGGGGTGTAATTTGTACCCATTGTCCCAATACAGCAGAAACATGGACAGTGAATGTAAGAAAGACCAGGAAAGTGGAGGCCATGGGAATGAAGTTTGTGAGGAGAATGTTAGCTGTCACGAGGAGAAACAAGATAAGGAATGAAGTTATCCGGAAAAGAATGGGACTACATGAGTTAGTAGAGGAAGCAAGAGTGAGATGGTATGGGCATGTAATGAGGATGGAAAAGGAGAGGATGCCAAAGAGAATTATGGAGATGAAGTATGTAGGAAAAAGACAGAAAGGGAGACCATGAAAGTGAAAGAAAAGGGCAAATAACAGAAAGTGTACAAATTAGAGGAGAAGAATGTTAGTGATTAAAGGAGGAAGAAGGTGGAAGGAAAGAGGAAGATGGACCGATTTTACTAAACTGACCCAGCCACAAGCTGTAAACAGTTGATGATTATGATGAGTTAATTAATTAAAATAAATTAAATATTTTGTTTTTTTGAACTAAAACAGTAATGCTTGCAAAATGTGTTAAATTTAAACTTACCTACTAGTAGTATTACCTGTCAATTTTTCATTAAATTCCTATGAACAGTGTTGTCCAATATATACAATTCACACGAAATATAGCAAAATAATTATAAATAGAAAAAAAAAAGCTTAGCTCATGCAATAAAAGAATTGAATAAATATTAGATGTGGAACTAAATTATTTTAGGGTTAATGTTAATTTTTTGGGGAGTATACAAAAATATATCAGTGATACTAAATTAATGTGAAAATAAAATAAATCCATGCATTACATATTTAGAAAACTAAAAGGAAATTTCAATGAATATCAATATGGTTACAAATCAATGCAATCACACTACTATCCATATGGAGGAGGCCCACATTTCAATTAATTTCAATTAGTTGAAAAATTACACCTGAACAAAGGAATCAAACCCGGGACCTTTGGCTTAGCGCACCAATGTTCTACCACTGAACTATCCAGAATTAATCCCGTGCTCAGGGTCATTCTTCACTCATAGTTTAAGGCAGAGTCTGTAATGGACATATGAATAATCATCAGCTACATATGAGCAACCAATAGTTTTGCAAGCTATCGGATACAAAATACATCTGCGACTCAGGAGGCTGTTATGCTGCCAACTATAAGCTAAGCCAAAGGTCCCAGGTTCGATTCCTGTGTCCAAGTGTCCTTTTTCAACTAATTTAAGTGAATTTAAAGTAAATGGCTTAATATTGTGACTCTTTTGTTAATTTTTAAACTATGTACTTCATATATTAAACTTTCTTTACCCCCACAATCATTTTGGAACCTTAGTTGTTATGAGCTAAATTTCTAAATTTAGTTTCATGAGAATTGTTTAACAGGTCACAAAATAGACTATGCCATGCGTTTGAAACTCCCCCAGCCACATGTATTTTAAGAAAGTAAACAATAACAAATTCTATGGGCCAGTAATTTAAATATTTAATAAAACTAGTATCTCACTTATCCTGTGCCTTGTTTCCCGTCCTACATGAACCCCCACTCTGTCCGTGCTGTTAATACAATACTGCTAACTTTACTTGGTTAAAATCCTCCACAAGGTCGTTAAGCCTATATACAGCGTGCAATGCTTGGGAGATGCGTGCCTACCTATTGCGGTGTAAACATTGTTTTGTGTCCCGGGATCGACGACGCACATTTCAATGGGTTTTTTAGCTCCAATTTTGTGGTGGTTGGTGGCTTGACCGTTCCGTGTCCCAGGCCACAATTCTCTCTGGCAATGGCAGCTATTGGTGCTAATGTGTCCTGGGGCAGGGCGGGGGAACAAGAAAAATGTCAAGCCTCCACTTGGTAAGAAATCATTGATAAAAAAAGTGCTATCAAAATAAAATATAATTTGAAGAGAGAGATACAGTTCTAAGAGGTCCAAGTTCATTATATTTCATAGTTTACATAAAAACACACACAGTCAATTAGAAGGTTTTATTACAAAGTACACATAATTATAAATTTGACACCATATAATTAAGAGTGTAAAAATATTTAGTTCTGTACTGTATTTAAATTAAAAACTAGTTACTAGGAACTAAGATCAATCATTATATATATTTAATGCTAATATTAGTAATATATATATAATAATGTGTACTTTTAATGGGGCACATTTACTTAATAAGCACACAAACTATTTGTACAGATAAAGCATTTAAAATATAATAATAAAATTGAAAACTAACAGAAAATAAGCTGATGTATTTGTTAAACAAATTGCAACAGTGACAGTACAATTTAAATAAAATAGATCAGACAAATTGTAACAATATATTCATTGATGGAGAGATAAATAATTTACCATGCATTAATTTATAAATGCTTTAATTATATTTCATATAAATACATATGCAATATAGTTATATAAACTATAAATTATGAGTGTGTGAAAAATTTAACCTGGATTATTTTAATGTTTTTGAATGTACATTTATTGAAGTAAAATAAATCCAAGTTTTAAAATACAAATAGAGAAAATTGTTTTTTTTTCATTTATTGTTATAAGAGGGGCTGGGAACACAAACACATGATTGGGAGTTTACTAAAGTCCACCCCTAGGCACTAAAAATGTATTTCATTCAAAGTGTAAGAGAAAGAAAGTGGAAGCTTTAACTTCCCCATTAAATACATATTATCAATATAAGTACCTAAAAGATCCAGTGGCACACCCAAAGGTAGGAAAGCGGAAATTGATTCCCCCTCCCCCATAAGTTCACAAACAATTTTGATAAAATTTTGATTAAGGGTAAAATTACAACCATTGTGTACCAGTTTGCAATACATTTGAGTGAAATTAACTAAAATGTTAAAACCATGAAGTACAACTATAATATTGAGCAGTGGTGAACAACCCTGGGGTCTCAAGTTATTAAGGGGCAGCTGATTTTTTTTAAGGATGACATAAAAGATTTTGTTAAACTGTTAGGTAAATAGATCCTTTGTAATCCTGTAAGCAAATGTTATGTGCAATAAAATCACTTTGGCTAAAGACATTTGACAGCCTTAAAAACATTTATAGGCCACAAAATATTCACCGTAAATGTAAAGTGTAAGAGAGGGCCTCACATAAGTAGGAGGGAAATATATATTTTATTTACATGGTGTCATGGGTTCTTCTAAATAAAATAATACTTCATTGGGGTTGCACCCAGGAAAAGGTTGCCCATCACTGATACTGATACTGAAGATGAGCTAAGAAAACATCGACCAAAGTTTAAGAACAGACTAACAGCTTGATATTAAAAATATCGACCACTTTTCAATTTTAAAAGTGCCCATAAAATTCCCAATAGGAACAAATTATACAAATATTCTCTTAAATATAATTTCTCCCTCCTTCCCTAAAGTAAATTTCTGTGTGCACCACTGGAAATAACAATAATTCTATGGCTTTGCATCGGATTAAAAGATAAAGAAAGGACTCACCATTGCTGTGTATGTGACTCTCTTGGTAATTGTTGAGGTATTTATCACAGAGGGTAACGGTGTTGGAGAAGTACTCCGGCAACAGTTCTTGCGGGTAGTCGGGTAGCCTGCGCGCATCTTTGGAAGCTGCGATGATCTTCTCCTTCATCTCCTCACTGCCTTTCACTTGTTCCACTGCGCACACAACACACACATGGGTCCCCTGCACTCTCTGACAGATAACTAAAGTGTGGTTCAGTTGTAACTCCCGGTGCACTCAGCCGGGATTCAAACCTCAACTTTCCCGTCAGTACTGTGTGTTGTGGACTGATGTCTTAGACCGTGGGGATGTGTGTAGGTAATATTGTTTTTAAAATACTTTTGTATCAGTGTGCTTATTAGCTATATTAGCTATATTAGCTATATTAGCTATATTAGCTATATAGCTCATAGCAAGAGAATGATAGGGGAATGAGGCGGTGAGTTTTTGAATGAACATGTTCTCTGTTTTAATCAAATATAACCTCACATAGATAAATATATAACCTAGACCCCTCAACATCACCTCTGTAACATAGATGTAAACTCACATATAAAATCTGCTGGGTTGTATTGTGGCATCACAGCCAGACCAATGCTATTAAAAAAATCCACCACTTTATGGACAGGACCAAAGTACGCAGTCTGCAACAAGAAAGAGAACATAAAATACATTTTACAGAGTACTATCACTTAGCTAATCTCAGTTTTATTAAAAATATGAATAAAATGGTTTTGTGATTAATTCCGTCAGTTTTCAATGTAGTTATTTAAAATATCTTTACAAATTTTAATAATTATTTAAAAAGACCCTCCTTAGGAGTTTTTCCATGGCTATCTATAGTACATTCACTCTCTTAACTGTTAAATTATTGTGTTTGTCCTACATGTTTATTATTAAATTTATATGTTCCATCAGTTTTAACCCACTTTTATTTTTGGTTTCTTTACTTATAAAGTTGTGTTGAGCATTTCACACTCACTCTTGATGAGTTCTGGTATATGAAACCTAGGCCGAGGGATTGTGTGCTAGTGATTGATTTTCTTCTGAGAAACGGCCATTAGTTTTTTGTCAATTGGTAGCAGTGTAAAGAGTTAACTGTGTTCCTCTTTTCATTGCAAAGGCCATATTGTGCTTGTGTTTTTCTTTTGAATCTGTTTTTCTTCAATATATTAATAGTTGAGATAAAAACAATAAAGCTACAATCCAATATTTGTTGTTAAAAAGTTAGGAGACACAAGTATATTGAATGTCCAGGTATCTCAGACCTTGACCAGGGTCAAGCTGCTGATGGGGTGCAGGTATTTAGGTTCAAGCCACTAGATCTGTGTTAAGTGCCTATACAAACAGTTTATCTAATAAAAAGCTATGGTTGATTGCTGACCTGTCCATTACAGAGCAATAGCAGTTTGTGGAACATGTGGAAGATCTGAGAGGAGGGTTGGTGAACAGTTACCACTACAGTCTTGCCCTCCTTCTCTGCGTACCTCTTCAGACTGGACATGAGTGTGTATGCCGAGTGTGAGTCCAGGCCGGACGTTGGCTCCTGAAACACACGATGGGGATATTCAACACACATTGGGAGATACTCAACACACATTGGGAGATACTAAACATAGCCTGGGGGATACCCAGCACACATTGGGGATACTCAACACACATTGGGAGATACTAAACATAGCCTGGGGGATACCCAGCACACATTGGGAGATACTCAACATACATTGGGAGATACTAAACATAGCCTGGGGGATACCCAGCACACATTGGGAGATACTCAACATACATTGGGGAATTCTCAACACATGACTTTGAGATGTTGCAACGTACATAGAATATTTTCTTCAATCTTATTGCTAACACCAAAGGTGTTGGCTCAGATCCAATGCTAACCCTGAGCTAAGATGTTAGGATTCATTTGAATCCCAGTTGGTTTGTTATCATGTTGTGTGATCTTCTCTGTGTTTTTAGGTGAGTTTGTTCTATAATTTAGTGTAACTTGCTGAGAGTCGAATGGGTAGTAAGACTGTAATTATTAGTAATGTTTTGTTTCCATAATCAACTGTTGTAATGAACTGGAGTGCAGGACACTAAGGAGTAATTCTTGTATGATCTTGGGTTTGCCCGTTGTGAAAAGATTGAATATTTTCCTCAAATGGTTTCCTATTCTCCTTCCATGCAAATGTGAATTTACTTTCTTTAAATTCTACCTAAATTTTACCTTAATGTGTACACAGCCGATATATAATATAAAAAATAAAAATTGGTAAGAAGGGACCTAAACAAAATGTAATTCTTATAGTTATAATATGTATGTGCTCACATCTAGCAGCATAAGTGAAGGGTTGGTGAGCAGTTCGCAGGCGACGTTAGCTCTTTTCTTCTCACCGCCAGACAGTCCTCTCTTCAGGTAGTCACCGATAACTGCAACACGCAAACACACGTCTTGATACATTGGCACTGGGAACTGGGATTGAGAGACTGAGCAACTGGACCATGCCTCAAATCTGTTGGGGGGATGCGTTAATAGAATCAAATTTGTATAGGAAGACCCTTATCTAACAGATATAATATATATCTACTTCCCCATATTCATGTGATCTGCAGTTGTCACTTTCGATAGATATTATCAATGACAATACCTATAAAACAATACTAATAGTAATAGTATAGTAAAATAGTATGTATTTCAGTTGGAATATCTATGTTTGTATTTTCTAAAAAGCCCTTCCTATAAAAATTTGACTGGGCCTGCAGACTTGTGGTGAAGCCCCCTTGCTCGTCCTCCCACAGGAGATTTATTTTTAAAATCAAATCCTTCTTGAAGCAATTTTAAGTTAATTATAATTGGGATCGCAGGTGCTATAAATAATCTAGTTGGCCTAGGCATTGAGAAGTGTTAAAAAATACATTATTCATATTCTTGTGTCCTTACGCATTTTTAAAAAAATGGGGAGCTTAATGCTTCAAGGACGTCTAACTCATGGTGTCCTCTTAAGGTGATAACATGGGTTAGAGTCCATATTTTTGTAGTTTTCATGACAAAAAATATTTTGGGCCAAATTACATCAAATATTGATCCAGTAGAAACGTTTAAATTTTCAACATTAAATGTTTTGTTGAAAGTTTGTCATAGGAATAGGGGAATTTAACTAGGCCAGTTTCCTCGCATTAAAAAGTTTATAGTTAAATTCTGTGATGCCTAGGACAAATATTCAAGAATGGTTGAGATTACTATAGAATGTTTAGAAATTAAACTAAAATGTATCTACATAAACATTATTTTATCCCTGTAAAAATCCTGACCTTAACTCAAACTCCCGCCTTAAGATAAGCGTTGTGAGCCCCATTAGAGCATATTGATAAGTGTCCCATGTACTTACTGGTGTCCTGGCAGTTTGTGAGGTCCATAACATCTATGATGTGGTCCACGTATTGCATCTTCTGCATGTATGTCATAGTGTCGGGTAACCTCAGGCGTGCGGCGTACTGGAACACAAAACATCACTATTATGTATCACAAACTAGGTTTATAGTGATGGGGTTAAGTAACAGAGCTATTATATTTGTTAATTACTGTTATAATCGTATCTAAATATAATATTCTTTAGATTGTAAAATGACACCTGGACACAGGAATCGAACCCGGGATATTTGGCTTAGTATACAAATACTCTTACCACGAAGCTATCCAAGAGTCATTCCATGCCAAGGCCCCAGATAAGGATATGAAAGTTTCGCTGTGCGCTCCTTGAGCCAGGTTGAGTCCATCAACACTGGGGTTCGCTAGTGTCGATGCTCAGTGAGAACAGCACTTCTAAATGTGCAGTTGTTAAACGACTCACACTTAGGGTGGGGTTGTGGGGAACACGAGAAAAGGCCAGTGTGTTTGCAGTTCTTATAACTAAATCTTTTTATGGCCAAAACAAATAAAATATTGCTCTAGTATAAACAAAGAATTGAATTTTCTACACATGGTGATGTCAACACTTGTTAAATATCTGTCATCAACAAAGCGGCATTAGATAACAAACTTTTTAAATGAAGATAAAAAGTTGTTAAAATCCCGGACAGCCCTGACAAATATTCAAGAACTGTGAAGAAAATTAAACTCGAGGTTGGTGATGAAGCGAACGTAATGGGCAGTCTGAGTAAGTACTTTATGGCCCGGGGTCATTCTTCACTCATATTTTAAGGCAAAGTCTGCATTCTAAGCCAAAGGTCCCGGGTTCGATTCCCATGTCCAGGTGTCATTTTCTCGTCTGGTTTGCAGATGACGGGGGGTGGCCGGGGTTCCAATCCCAGCCGAGTTTACTGAGGGTAGTGTATTTCCTCCAGACGGGGTGGCCGGGGTTCCAATCCCAGCCGAGTTTACTGAGGGTAGTGTATTTCCTCCATATACTTACCTCATCAGTCTTAATATGTGACTAACTGTAACCCTCACACCTCATATAATTAGTAAAAACTACATTTTGGCGACAAGTGAGATTCGAACTAAAGTATTTCCGAGTTTGTTGGTCCTTCGTCGCTTGGAATAAAATGTAACTGTGCGCTTGATTTAAAATGACCGAGGGTAGAATATTTTGGGCACGGGGCTTCATCTGATGAACCTAAATACCAATGAGATGAGTATAGAGCTCCTGAATATGAGTATACGGGGTTAGGGGGTGCCTAGATATGAGTATAGGGGAGTGCCTGTATATGAGTAAACCCCCGGAGACGAGTATAAGGCCCATGGAGACGAGCAGTGGGCAAGGATGTCAACAAACTCATCTCCCAGCTCGAAACATTGTAGGCCTAATGTTTACCACTGAGAGCAGCCAAGTTGAGGGACATGGTTGCACTCCTTCCTCGCTTGGCTCTTGGCCAAATCAACAGTGTCGTCAACCTACATTCTATTTCTGAGTGAATGGTGAGGGCTGCAGAGCTTCCGTTTGAACAGTTTGTGCCGAAATTACTATATACTGTATTAAAGGATTGTATTTTATAATAAGAACGACTACTCTAGTACGTAGTTATATCGCCACACTAGCAACCATTTTAAGAGGAACACTAGTTGTTGTTTTAATATCAACGCCTCATACTACCCATTCGGGTTGTACGCGTATGTACTAACTAAGATAATGTGTTAGGAATTAGTAAGGTTGAATTTAGAGGAAGTGTACTAGTATTTGTGTGGATATAGAATGGAAAACCATTTAATAAAAATGAACCACAGTACACACGACCGGGATTTGAACCTCTATCTCCCCATCATCGGCATTCCAGTCTAGTGCGGGAGTGTCGCGTCAAATTCGTTTGATTATAAGGGCCACATTTAATATTGATAAATCTTATGCCAAAGCTTTTTTTTACAATCGTTGACAAATATGTGTTCATAAGGCGAGATCTCTCGGGTGATTGGTTTACATTTCATGTGAGAAAACAAATGTTAACATACGTACGTGCTATCAGCACATATTTGGTGCTGAAATTCAACAAATATTGGGAATTGATCCATGTCGAAGTAAGCGGTACAAATTGGTACACCATCAAACTCACTTTCCATATCTGCTTCAGTGGCCGCATAATCTGTTATTATTATTATTATTATTATTATTATTATTATTATTATTATTATTAGCACCGCGTCTTACTAACCGTTCGGGTTGTACACACTTACGCTAATGTGTAATAGTAGGGTGATTGTGAGATGAAATGGAGGACCTACAGTTTAACGTGGGATCCGAACCACGGTGGAGGCCTGGTATTCCACACATTCACAAGTTGTGATTAATACACGTCTTGTCAGAGGTGAAGGAATGGTTTTGGCANTTGTGATTAATACACGTCTTGTCAGAGGTGAAGGAATGGTTTTGGCAATCAGATAAATCTGTGCCGGGACCGAGGATTGAACCCCGGACCTCAGGACAGAAGTCTGACACCTTACCCCTGGACCGCCAGGTCACCCCGCATGATCTAAGGCGTCATTCTCGTGTTGGACTAGCCTGCCGATAACAGGGGGGTCGGGGTTCAAATCCTGGTTTGGTATACTTAGGGTGTTTTTCCCTAAATGGTTTTCCATTCTCACTTCACGCAAATCCGGGTATATTTCCTCTTACTTCAACCTTCCTCATCCCTAGCTCATTATAGTAATTAGTAAATATGCGTACAACCTGAACAGGTAGTAAAACGCGGTGCGAAAATAACTAACTTGCCGGAATTCTTCAAATAATGTCAAATTCCCAGATAACACACAACAAACTGTTGTATTTCCTCGACGTTTATAAAAAGAAGAATAGGGTCGCATTGCATGATGGTTTGCTATAAGGTCCGCGGGCCACATACATCATGGAAAGCGCCACGTGTGGCCCCCGAACCACGAGTATGACACCCCCACCTGAGACCATTCTACCTCAGCAACTAGTGTGTGCTGTTTTTAATGTTCGATTGAGAAACCTGATTTCTCAATCTTTAAACGGTGTAGCGAATTTCACTTTTCTATTATCCCTCCACGCAAATGCGGATACACTTCCTAAAATTCTACTTTCATAACCCCCACATCACTAGCTAAAAAAATGCGCATAGCCTGAAAGGCGCACAAACATAAATAAATAAATAAAGTAAAGGCCTTGAGTTCGGTTTGGTGTTGATCTAGACTGCCGAGGACGGGGAGATCGAGGTTCGAAACTCGCTCGGGTGAACTGGGAGTTGTTTTCCCTAAATGATTTTCCACTCTTCCTCCACGCAAATTCGGGTTCACTTTCTATAAATTCAACCTTCCCAATTCCTAACCCATTGGCGTAATTAGTACATAAGCGCATAGCCCGAACGGGTAGTAAGACGCGGTTCTAAATAAAATAAATAAAGTGCACGGGCAATGTCACGCAGTCTATTGTCGTGCGGGGAAGTATATACGACAGTATCTAGGCGCTGCCAGTGTTCCAAATAATTTGGCAAGGAATTATTCAAAAAACACACAGAAATGCCCCTTATTGAGCCATTTTGGACAAATGTCATCACACGCTATAGAGCCATTACTCGCTGCAAGGAAAATTCAACACAAGGCTCTAAAGGGTAGAGCTGAGGAGGGTAATTTAAAAAGAAATGCACCCCCATTAGTGTGTCGGAGTAGATGTGCTCAAAATAATGTGTAAAACTGCCTCCGATGCACTCGGCTGAAATTCTAGCCTCGATCTCCCCGTCAACGACTATCATATGCACTGAGTGCAAGTAAGGTAGATGATATTTTTGACGCTCAACTAGAAGGTAAGAAATGTTATAGTTTTACCTCCAAGGTCTGTCGGAGCGTGAGGTCCGGGAAGAAGATGTCCTGTTGCAGTACGTAACATATCCTCCTCTTGCATCTCTTGTTGAGCTGCTCCTTGTTGAGGTGGATACTTCCCCCGTCCAGCCTGGTGCGGCCAGACAGACAGTTCAGGAGTGTGGTCTTGCCGCAACCTGCAAGAGGAAGACACACTCCCTCAATCTCGGGTTGTTGTCCACTGGGACCTTTCACCGTTCTCGAGAACTAGACACCGAAATATGAACCAAACACGTTCGTGTTACTACTGTTACATACCAGAGGGCCCCATGACTGCCAGCAGCTCTCCGGGCCTCACCACTCCGCTCACGTCTTGCAGTACGGGCCTCTTGTTGACGGCGACTGTGAGACCGCTGAAGACGAGCTCTAGAGGTCTGTGAGGGAGGAGGGCTTGTTGGTCCAACCAGGGGAAGTGGACGGTGGTACTGGGCAGCGTCTCTACCCTGAAAGCAAACAAGACACACGTCACGTACTATGTTCCAGCTTTAGGACAACTGCAAGTCATATCTGAGACCATCAAATTATCATTAGGAAACGCAAAGCCCTCTAGTCAGTAGGCAGGCGCGCCCACGTCCGACTCAATTACTAATTTCATTAATTAAGTATCTACTTGAAGGTGTTAAATCTTCCATAGATTTAAAGATTCTTTTATTTCTTTTAATCTAATACACAGGCTGTCTACCACGAACAAGTGAACCAATTTAATGAATTTTTATGACTTTATGAAAAAAGTTTTAGTGATCTAAAATTCAGTCATGTCCGCCCAAACATTCTGTGGCACTACATGTTAAAGCTGTGCGAGAGCAGATTAAAAAAACAAGAATGCTAGTTGAACCGATCCAATATTATTATTTTATTTGATCTCATGACATTTTAAAACCTACGCTCTGATTTTTTGATTTTTTTTATCTGTCCCTCTGCTAGTTCGGGTGATACACATACATTTTAGGAACAGGCAGGTTAGAATTTTGAGGAAATTTACCCGCATTTGTATGAAAAAAGAGTGGAGAGCCATTTAGGAAAATCATTCTCAGTACACCCGGCCGGAATTCAAGCCCTGACCACTGCATCACCGGCAAATCAAAATAGACGAATTTGACGTTTAGTCCGCGTGCCCTGTAACTAAGAACCGACCCATCCCTAGTTTTAACTTTTGATTGTTTATTTTTTAAAGTGGAAATTCTGTAGTCAGAAATAACTTTATAATATAATATCTATAAAAAGATCCCCCTCGCCGAAAAGGTAAGGCGAGGGCAAGTGTCGCAATGACCTCGTGTCCGCCATATATTTGCAGGGCTCTTCACATTCCGCACTAGAATGAGCGTGTTTATTCTAGCTCTCCAGGATAAACAACGGAACTTCAGACAGACAGATATACTAGTCTGCACTCTGCAGGTCGGCTTTCAGAACTGATGCAAACAAGCGTTTCAAAAACATTGGGCCACCTACTGGAGTACTGAGACGAACTGCTGACATTCAGATGACTCGCAATACCTAATATCCGTTACGCAAGGGCGATGTTTCCGTACTTAAATGAGTATAACTATTATCACCCGCTTTGGCGGGGCCGAATGGTCTAAGCTCTACGAAGTAACTCTCGAAATAGACTGGACTGCCCATGACGAGAGATCGGGGTTCCAATCCCGGTCGGGTGTAGTGAAGTTGATTTTTCCTAAATGGGTTTTCAATCTCCCTCCACGAAAATGTGGATATACTTCTTCTAGGTTCAACCGTTCTAATCGCTAAAAAAGAAAGGGGCGGGGGGGTTTAAAGCCTGCACTGTCACGTGTGAGAGCTACATGTGCAACTAAGCTAAGCTAGGGATGGGTATACTACTATACTAACTGCGCGTCAGGCTAGAACCTATGCATTTTATCATGCGTAATAGTTATATATATATATAACTAAGACAGCGGGGTAGGGCAGCTCCAAGCAGACTGAAGCAAGAAGAATCCGCCTTACTGAATAGAAGTAAGCGCAGGAAAAAAAAACCTCTCGACAGAAGTGAGGATAAAACCAGTGGTATAGTATCGTGCGTTACCAGGGATATAGTTTAACGTACATCAGTAGTAGCGTTGGTAGTTTACGGGAAGTGTCAAAGAACTAATTACGGGAACTATGTTGAACTGTGAATCCCTAGCAAATAAACATAATTAGTACATATGCTTATAGCCCTAACGATGTTAAACAAACATTATCATCATGCGAACAGCCAGCTACCGGGCAACTATTATAAAAATAATAACTGTCATAGACATTTGTGCATAATTTGAGACTATTTAGCTCATAGTTTTCAGCAGAGTACGCTCAAAGGAGATTCAGGTAGTATTATGTTATCAGTCTGAACAGTGATTTCGCGTATTTAAAAAATAAAGTAACGAAATAACTTTGCTTTGAAAAAATGTTTGAAGAAAGTGGGTTTAATTAAATGAATTTGATAGATTATCAATTATTCATAGTTTAAAAATTATACTAGATTGTTTAAAGAACCATGCATTAAACTTTTAATTTATATATATATATATATACGTATATAAGTTATATACAAACAATTTTCTAAAGGGATTTTCTACCAAACTTAGCTATTCACAAAACAAGGACGAAAACAATGCCCGTGTGAATGCGCGTTGATTATTTTGAAGTTGCTACTTAGCTATTTATTTCGTTTAATTGCCATCATTATTTAGTTAGAGGTTTTCCATGAATTAAATACGAAAACATCGCCCGTAGCCTTTATTAGCACTATTCACTTTATTCAACCTGTTCCCGTAAGTTGTCTAATAAAGCTGTATTTGTTCTCGTCTTGAAAGAGAAAAGTTGCCGGATGAGTGAACAATGGCAAAAGTTTTATTTTTGTTATTCGCACCACTTCTTACTATTTGTCCGGGATATCCGTATATTTATACGGCGTAAGGATGAGAAAAAGTGGTAAACCATTTAGGAAAAACACCCTCAGTACACACAGCCGCTATTCGAGCCCCCACCTCTCTATGAGGATTTTATTCCATGTATTGAGTTATTGGATAAAATTATTTATTTATTTATTTAGCACCGCGTCTTACTACCCGTTCGGGTTATACGCTTAAGTACTAATTACACTAATGGGTTAGGAATTGG
>CABFWB010002813.1:7990-20217 GCA_902151455.1 Timema bartmani
TTAGTTATGTTTATTTAATAAAAACTGTGCAACTAATTATTAAAATTTAAACTTTGTTCAATATTCATCCATAGTTATAGTTTCCCCATTGGTCGTTAATATTCTTGGCGAAACTATGGATATTGAAGAAAATTCCAATCGTAATAATTATTTGCAGAATTTTTGTCCATTACAATTTCCTACACTTTTATTATCATTTAGGTGTGGGGGGAGGGGGGGGAGACGCCAAACTATTGTTCGCTTACACTTAAAAAATGTCTAGAACCGGCCCTGGTTCCTTGTTTGACTCCAATTAATTGTGCCTAAAATAATGTATGTGTCTGTGCGTCCATTCTTACCACCCGGATAACATAAACTTTTTATTTTCCACCGCATATTATTACCCACTCGGTTCTATTCGTGTTGATAGAGTTGGGTGTTTAGTGGTATATCTTTGCTGACTGCTTGTTAATTACTTTTAACACAAGGATTACTCCAACAGATTGACATGGTAGCGTGAACAGCGGTACGGGCTAATCCCTCAAATGCTTGTTGCAAGGTTTTCCCGTCATAAATAAACCACGTTACGCTGTTTTACTATGTTTTCACGCATAAACGGTAATGGTTAACTAAACAATAAAAATTGGGCAGTTAAACGCTATGCGGAGTGCAACCGTTATGGACGAGACCAGGAAAGTTGTAGAGGAACTTCAGTTGGAAATTGTATGCTTATAAGAGCCTTATATAACAGTTGGTGGTAGGATTCAGTAAATGCCAGCTACTTCATGGATTGTGACAGTAGGCAAATCACCGATGAATGCAATAGTGGTTTTTAATAAGTAAATAACGGTAACAAAGGTGGATCAATGTTGCAACGAAAAGGTTACTTGCATCGAAATTAGATCGGGAATAGGCGCAGTCATCCAAGTTAATATATATTTCCAGTTCAGGAAGGATATTGAACGTTACCTATATCAGATGAAAGTGATATATGATACTTAAAAGAGAACTTCAATAATACATCTCGCTGATGTGAACGCAAGGTCATCTTTGTGGTTCAGTGACACCCTATTAAGATCAGATAGGAGAAAAGGTAGATATAGAGGGTACAAAAGAGGTGAGAAGTTGGAAGAGGTTATAGTTGTGGGACATTTGGATCACCTTTGAGATAGGGAGAGCTGACTGAACATGGAGGGACGGTCCAAGACTCAGATACAACATCAAAAATGGGAATTGGGATAAGCTCAGAAAGGTACTGGTGTTACCACCAGAGGTGGAAAAAGGCGGGAATGTGAATGCTAGTGCGTGAGAGCTCACGAGCCGGTGCATAGAGCCATGAGGAGTTCGATTCCAGTAATAAGAGAAACATATAAGGTTAGTAATAGACCTTGGGGAGAGAAACTTGAAAGACTAAGAGGGAGTATGAGGGTGGCGCGCAGGAGGTACCAGAGATGCTCCGACCCTAAGGACCGCATTATACTCCTCGCCATTCATAGGAACAAGAAGGAGGAATTTGAGACTACCCTGACGTCTGCGAAGAGGGAGTGCTGGGAGCGTTATGTACAGGGAGAATTGAGGAACAACGCTTGAGGAGTACCCTTTCTAGTAGCGACTGGGAAAATAAGGCCCCCGGCATTGATCTCTACTTTAAGGATGCCAGGTGGGGTATGAATTCTTGTTGGGAGGAATCTGCCAAGCTGTTGATGGATACATTGCTTCCAGACGATGACATGAACGACAATGATGATCATAAGATTGGCAGAAGTGATATGGTCAAAAATTATGACAACAGAGATATAATGGATCCAGTTACCCTGTACCACCCCACTCTCACTCTATTTAGTTACGGCCACAATAGACTAAAAAGGAGGAGGGTGGGACTTAAGGAAATAATTATAAAAAAGGTGAAAAATTTGCAAATTTAAGAAATATTTGAATTATTTATTCAAGGTAACAAACAGTATTAAAACAACAAGTTGCATGGCCTTACACTGTCAAACTGAAGTGTGTTGGAAAACAAATAAATCATGGCAATTTATTTAATGCGCAGTACGTTACAAAAATTTTAAGATATACAAACATATTATATAAACTTGTCTAAAAGAGACTAATGAAATAAACAAAATTATTGCTATTATTTAAAGAAAACCTTCTTTATGATATACAAGCTTCTAATTCACCACAGTGAATTAAGATCAAACAAAATTAGGATCAAAAGTTTAATTTAATAAGTATTACAAATATTGCAAAGAGCTTAATGATCCTTTTTTAAATGGCTTACAACGCGTCAGATTCATACCTGAGAATACAGACAAAACAGTTTTAAATTTAAGTAATAAATTTAAATTTTAAATATCGCACCAGATATTTATTTAAATCATAAAGGTTTGACTTCCCGACTAAACTCAAACCTTCGCGGAACCATTACTTTCATCACCTTTTAAAGAATTAAACAAGATTCCCAGATTTAAATTTTTTAGTAGAAAAACAAAGTTACGTTAGAAAGCTTGTAATTTTGCCCAAATGAACCTGCGAATATTAAAGTCAAAAACATATTAATCAACAAAAATAAGTTACTTTAACATTAAGTTCAAAGAAAAAACGTCTACAAAAGATCCAAATAAAGAAACATTGCCAACTTAAAGAATTTAAGTTATTACTGATAGAAAAAAATTAAATATTTGACCTAAATATTGCAAAACCCAAAAATAACCAACAAAAGTTGCTATCTATTTAAACTGACCAAATAAAAAGATTCTAGCGCCCATGCGGCATCTGTAAACATTAAGTGCTCCACAACAGAATTTACGTTTAGAAATAAATAAAAAGTATTTAGCAAAACATTACCGATGCCTACACTGACAGATTTCCATAACGAACTAAACCAAATTATTCAAGAAAATCAAACCCATCGCAGCAATATATAGTTTATAGATTCAAACAAATATATTATTATCAGCCATCCTGGCTAGATACTGTCCTAGTCCTGAAGAGGACTCCTCGTGGAAGTGGTTGTTGTAATGGTTATTGATATTGTCTATGTTCCCTCGTTATATAGGTCTAGTTGCAAGGTTGGAGTTTTCCTTTGTTATTACGTCATTCGCTAACATCATGTTAGAAGGCTGCTTTGTTGTCATCACGTACGCCAGGTTCTTGTTGTCTTGATATTCAGCCGCAGCATTCGACTCATATCCAAAACACGAATTCCAAGACACAGGACGAGCAGTGGTAGAGCGACGCTGGTTTGATCACGTACTTCACCCAGGTGTCCAAGCATATTAGTGGTCTTGTCTTAGTACAGCACGGGCCAATTAGAGCATTGTAAATTCACTCCGTTGGAACATGAGTGTTCTGCACAATTTGTAGCGTGTTTTGGACTTCTCTCCAATCTAGCATTCGTGATGATGAGGCTGGACTTGCAAGTAGCTCTACTCCGGCAGACATATGCGTGAGTAGAACACCTATATTTGACATAGTAAGATCGTGATGTTTAATAATGCTAGATTTCTATGAGTACAAGATTATTTGGGGTAGTATTTCTATTGCAGGAATGTCTATGAATATAGCTTGTTTAGGGGTTGGTAGTAACATTGTCATCTTAGCAGTACACGCTAATGTTACAACCCCGGGTGAGATAGTGAAGATATTGGCCGGAATAAAAAGCAAGAAGGCTCCTGGCCCTGATGGGATCAGGGTTGAGGTACTTCAGCAGATCAGTGAGCAGGTAGCGCCCTTCCTAGCGTGTTTGATGAATGACTGTATGGAACAAAGCCGGGTGCCTAATGTGGGGAAGCAGAGTGAAGTGGTGATTCTAAGTAAAGGTAAAGACAAGGATCCGCAGCTCCCCAAGTCATACAGACCAATATGTTTACTAAATGTGTGTGTGAAATTGCAGGAGAAAATATTGTGCAATTAGTTACTAAAACATCGTCAGTCTGTTGGCATGCACCAACAGTAATACGACTTTAGGAGGGGCAGATCCACAGGGGATGCTATTTGCGAGGCCATGGACCTTGTCGATGGGGCTAGTGGAAAGTATGCAATAGGGATATTCGTAGACATCTCGGGAGCTTTCGATAACTTGTGGTGGCCGGCGCTGTTTAAGAGGTTTAAGAAAATAAATTGTCCGGGGAGTCTCTACAGGTTTTTATATACTACTGTAGAGACAGATATATTAACCTGAGGTGTCCGTGAATATCGATAAGTAAGAAACTAACCAAAGGTTGTCCCCAGGGATTGGTCTGCGGACCTATTTTTTGGGACATAGGGCTCGAGCCGGGGTTACTGGAGATTGAGGCGTTTCCAGGAAAGGCGTGAGTGGTTGCCTTTGCGGACGACTTACTAATTGTTGTAGAGGATAAATCACGATTGCAACTTGAAGCTAAGAGCAATGCAATACTAGCTGAATTGGACTCTTGGTGTAAGAAAGTAAAATTAAGTTTGGCGCCCGCGAAAACTACATACGTGCTGTTCAGGGGAGTGCTTAAGAGAGACCCTATAGTTAAAATAGGAAGACAGCCAGTAAAACGTAGCAGATAGACCAGGTACCTGGGTGCTGTGTTGGATGAGAAGCGTAGCTTCATGGCGCACGTGGAAAGCACAAGTGCAAGGGCATTGAGAGTGATGAATAAAATAATCAGTATTGGACAAGGGAGATTTAGAGTGTCTATGCTCTTAATCCATACATACCATCAGACACTTCTGGGCTATATAGTGGGTTATGGGGCCAGTGCATGGGTGCAGCAGTTGAGGAAGATAAGAATGAAGAGGAAAATCAGGAGTCTTCAAAGGATCATTCTTCTGAGCCTCTTTGGTGCGCATAGGACTGTTGCTACAGATGCTCTGAGCATAGCCCTGGGTATCTGGCCACTTGACTTGGAAATAAGGAAGAGGGCGTCCATATACTGGTTAAGTAAAGGGAAACTTAACAGAGTTGCTATGTTAACGGGGGAGGGAGTGGTGAATAGACGTCAAGTTAGAAGATTCTAGACTTGGAAATATGGAAGAGGGCGTCCATATACTGGTTAAGTAAAGGGAAACTTAACAGAGTTGCTATGCTAACGGGGGAGGGAGTGGTGAATAGACGTCAAGTTAGAAGATTCTTGTTGAATGAATGGCAAGAAGATTGGGATGGAAGCCGTGACTGGTAGGAGAACCTACCACCTGTTTCCAAATGTGTAAGAGAAACTAGGACTTGAATACCTGCAGCCCTCCTTGTGGTTGGTGCATTATATAACTGGTCATGGACCGTACAGGCTGGCCCTCTTTCTTAGGTGACTGAATGACTCAGGATAATGCGACTGTGGAAAGGAGGATACTCCTAAACATGTGGTATTTGAGTGTGCGAATACTGTTGAATGTAGAGAAGAGTTGCAGATACCGCTCGAGGCGGGAGCTATATACCACATACTGAGAGATGTGGACAGGTGGAGCCTGCTAGATGCGATCACAGACAAGGTTTCGAAACTAGAGAGGGACAAGTAAATAACTGAGTTGAAGCATAGGAGACAGGTGAGACAAATGGGACAAACAGAGACTGGACAAGAAGAAGAGACAGAAGACGAGAAGGACGCTAGTGAGGATAGTGACTTAACATTTGAACTAGAGGACTTTTACTAACTGGCACAAGAAATTAGATTAGGAATAAGTTAAGATTGTGCCAGCTGGCGGGGTAGAGCGTGTTGGAACTCCTGGCTATCCGGAGCTAAGCTGAGGATAGCTGCTCTCTGTATTCCAGTAGTGCAATCTGCTGATAAACCAGGGGACGCTAAGCTACCAGCTGAGGAACGTTCAGAGGTAACATCGATTGAGACGGGGGACATAACCCCTCACTCGGATGGTCCAGCCCACTTGGGAACAAGTGAGATGTTGGGCTGGAGTTGTCGGGCGTCTGGTCCGTCATCTTGGTCGGTTTTCAGCCGCTTTTCGGCTGTAAGAAAGGACTATATAAAAACGTAACTAGACCTTGCAGCTGCCGTGTGAAGAAACTGTTTAGGTTAAGTTAGTTATTATTATTAGTTTTAGTGTAATTTAGTTTTAGGTCTAATAAGCAGTAGAATCAGTTAGGAGTTGGCGGAGTTCAATCTCCGGTAGGGCGTCTCCCCAGGTGGTGGTTAGGAGGATTCCCGCTCCCCACTGGGGCTCTCACTGATCTGGGGACTATTAGATCCAGAGGACGGTGAGACACCCAGCTGAGTAGGGTACCGGGGGCGTAATATACCCGGATCGGACCAACTAGTAGGATTAGGAATTAGTATTAGGAATTAAAGAACATGAGATTAGGTGCTATATTCCAACTTATATTATAGTAAATAAAAGTCACAGCTCAATGATGTTAACTAAATTGAGATAGTAGAATTAGGTCCCGACATACATTCTAGATATCGGGATGGAAATTTTATGAAAATGAATAAATAACGCTGTGTTACAATGGGGGAAGTATAATGTCTACAGGTGTTATATGGGGGAGCTCTAATGTCTACAAGATGCTACATGGGGGAACTCTAATGTCTACAAGGTGTTACATGCGGGAGCTCTAATGTCTACAAGGTGTTACATAGGAGGAGCTCTAATGTCTACAAGGTGTTACATGGGGGAACTCTAATGTCTACAAGATGTTAAATGGGGGAGCTCTAATGTCAACAAGGTGTTACAATGGGGGAAGTATAATGTCTACAGGTGTTATATGGGGGAGCTCTAATGTCTACAAGGTGTTACATGGGGGAGCTCTAATGTCTACAAGGTGTTACAATGGGGGAAGTATAATGTCTACAGGTGTTATATGGGGGAGCTCTAATGTATACAAGGTGTTACATGGGGGAGCTCTAATGTCTACAGGGTACTACACAGAATGGAGGAGGGTCAAAAAAAGTAAGAAAAAAGCTTTATGTCGTTTAAGGATGACCCCTAAGGCTCTGGGGTTGATGAGGGCTGATGGCACCCAGCGAAAATAAAAAAATAGTGTCCTTTAAAAAAATATTTTTTTAATCCCGGCTAAATTCGTATATTGGTGCTCAAACCGGTTATTCGGTATAGTACCAGTTACAAAATAATAAAAACAAAACACACTCTTATTGTTAAAAAATAAATAAACTTACTGTTAATATAATTTTACAGCTACAACAACGTTATTGTTTCGCCTCACTTTGTCAATGCAATTTCATTTTAGAAATGGCAAATACTTCCAGTACACGATTGTATAAACACATTGTTATTGGTAGGATAAAACGAATTCTGATGAATACTACGGGAACACATGCAAAATTGGAAATTTTTCATTTTTTCAACCATACAAATGTGACCCCACATCCCAGTTTGACGCTCAGGACACGTGCCCCAACTGTATAACCCTGTATACGTCACTGCGGATAGATTGCTTAGAGGAAGAGTACCCACAATTGCGTAGAGATAGAAAGAGAAAACCACAGGTATAAATAAAATGGGGTGAACCAATTAAAGTTCATTGGGCGAGATTCGAACTTCAAACCTACGCGTGATAGGTAATCTAGTATAACGCGATTCTGATGCCGTAGATAACGTGACCACTTGTGAGTGTGAAGGGATACGCACGGTTCAAAATGTTATGTCTTTGTTCATCTCAAAGACTGAACATCCCAAATATCGGAAACATGAGTGTGGGTGGCGCGTGAACGGACAATAATAATTATTATTATTGATTCCTGGGAATGGATCGTGAGAACATTTGGGCTGTGAAGGTTGGTACCAGTGTGAGGTGTGGCGAAGCTTGCCCTTGACATGTTGCCGACACTATAATCTCCTGTAGTGTATGCTTACCAGGCAAAAATAATCACGTTGCCGCTCGACTTCAACACAGCAGAGATTAGTTATACCCTGATTTTGGTTGGAAGAACAGTAGAGAAAATTCAAACATATTTCTTTGTAGGCAACATTGATAAAATTTTACATGTTTGCATATATTAAAATTGTTTTAGTAACTTTAGTTACTAACTTTTACTGTTCTTCCTACCAAAATCATACTTTAGCTATCACTGGACAAAAACGCCAACCCCACTGACCTTAAAACTCCTTAGGCCCGGTTCACACGGGTGACGTGCGTCATTTTTTGCGGCCACGTCCTGTGAAGCCAAGTTGACGTCGCGTCTCAGCTCAGCATTATATCGATTGTAATGAAGGCATTAACATGGGACGCTAGGTCCGGCGTCAAGCTGGTATCATTGGCGCGTAAAAAAAAAGGAACGCGGCGTGGTCGTCTAAATTAGACGCAAGTCACTAACTAGTGTGCACTGCTCTTGGTACGGTGACGTGGCGACAATTTAGCGTCACAGGACACAAGTGAACTTCTTTTAAGAGGTGACGTGGCGTCACAGGACAGGACGTGACTGCAAAAATGACGCACTTCACCCGTGTGCACCGTCCCTAAGTATACATACTTAACAAAAATGATCACGTTATTGACTTACCTATGTGTGGCCTGTGGGCCCTACAGCTCGGTAAAGCCCAATCCAATATCAGAATTATTCTAGATTGGCAAAGATTATCACATTCCAGACATGTTTTCGACACTGAAATATCTGTTTATTACAGCCAACAAAGATTAACACGTTCTTAAGATGGAACAATACTTAGTATATTTATCTAGGAGGAAATTATTTATTTACAGCAAGCCTCACTTTCCTTCCTAAATAAACCTATACTTATATTTATATGATAAGGATGAGGACGGTAGAATTGATAGAAAATGCACCCGAATTAGTGTGGAAGGAGATTAAGAAACCGTTAGTAAAAACCTTCAGTTCACTCAGCCATAGAGAGGTATAAGTTGTCTATATTACCCAGCCGTGATTAGAACTCCAACCTCCTTATCACCGTAAATTTAGTCTAGTGTGAAGGTGACCGTGCGATCACCAATGTGGGTAGGCGGGGTAGCACACACATCTTCCCAACACATTTACTGAGATAACAATAAGTCTACACTCAACCGAGATTAACACGTTCTAAAAATATGATTACACCTAACAGAGATTATCAACTTCTGGAAAGATATATTTTTTTAGTTTAAGTTTAACTTTCAATATTTATTTTACACCACGTCATACTACCTATCAGGGCTGTGCACATTTAATTACACTAATAGTATAGGAATGATAAGATAGAATTTATAGGAAATGTATCAGATTGGCGTGGATGGAGAGTGGTAATCCATTCATTACATGTGGGCAGGATTCAACCCCCTACATCCCGCTCGCCGAAAAACAAAACTAGTTGATGCTAACGCCTTAACCTGCATGTCAACCGGTAAGGGTCATGGTGTTGTGGTCTTAGGTTAAGTTGATTCTTAAATCGTGTGCAGATATAACCCCATGTTTGTATAAAGTTTGCGTTGAATATCCTAACAAATAACAACAAAACAAAGTTTAGCCCACACACGACTACGTAGCTATTTCTCCTCGGTGTACATTTAACATAAAGATATTTACAGTTGGAAAGGAAGTTGAATGCTTTTTGATTAAAATTCATTAAGTGATTACTAAGAAAACATACATTTTTTGAAGATGAAGAAACATAAACTTTGATTTTAAATGCAATCCAAAACTCAGATTTTTTTTTTAACAAACCTAATCATAATGATGTAATAATAGTTATTTGTCAAACCAATAGGAGTAAGAACGCTCGCTTCCATTGCAAACAAAACCAACTCTTTATTTTCGTAAGGCTCGAGAGTAAGAACAAACAATTGAAAGAGAATAGGAGACGACTATGTAACCAGACTGGAGTAATTGAAGCATCACACACCTCTCTCTCTCTCTCTCTCTCTCTCTCTGTGGGAGGAAAGATACGTGACCACACTCCAGTGACTTCGGGAAACCATTGAAGCTCCGCTCTGCACTGATTACAATAACTCTCGTTACTTCGTTTAGAGGGAAGATTCGTGTTAGGTTACTACTACTAGCTGTTTTTCCACTCCGGTGGGTTTCTGCTAGGACGAGCTTGGTGGAAGAGTGGTGAATGTTCCCATTAAAAATACACTTTTACCTGCTTCGGTGGACGACATGGTCTAAGGCGTCACTCACTTGCTAGACTATTCTGCCGATTACCGGGAGATTCCGGTAGGTTGTACTGAAGTTTTCCCTCTAAAATGGTCTTACACTCTCCCTCCACGCAAATGCAGGTACATTTATTCTAAAATCAACCTTTATCATCCCTAAATCATTGTAAGTAATAATATATTATTATAACATATTCTGATAGTTGAAAAATGACACCTGGACACGGGAATCGAACCGATTCCCCTGTCCAGGTGTCATTTTTAAATTTTTAGAATATGCTATCTAGATCGAGTAATCCTCACTAAAAAGCATAAATAATAGCTTTGAACTATTTAATTCATATTAGTATAACTTAAACAGGTAATAAGATGAGGTGTTAAAATTGTTATCAAATGTTCTGCAGTGAGCTTGATCATCAAAAAATGACTTTATTTGTTTGAGGAAGGTTAGATCTATGTTTCTAACCATTTACTTTGATGTCAGAACTTCGACATTTCAAGTGAAAAGTCCTAAAAAAATAAGTCAGTTTTACCTTTTCAGTTGTTTTTTAATTATAAAACTTAAAATTTAATATATTTTAACCAATAGGTTGGTTTATTACCCTCCATTTTAGCGTTAACTGTATTTTGAGTGCTAACATTAACTAAAATGAAACTAAGGTGACCAATCGTTACCGAAATAAAACTACTGTCAAACTCAGGGATAACTGTGTGCGGCTCTGGTGGATGCGGACGAAACGAACTGTACCGATGGCGATATCGTTATTTCTACTGACATCACTACTTCAAAAAAAAAAAGTGTTCTCCACGATAAAACCCGAAGTGACAGATGTCGATGCAAGGTTTGGTTCGTGGAAGGTTGCGAAGGGTTTGTGTTATAAAAAAAGAGTGGGGTGAAAAGAGGATGAAATTGAAAAGGGTAGTTTCAGAGAACTTGGTGACTTTCACCGTAGTAAGGAATAAACATTTTTACCAAAAATAATGTGAAAAGTAAGTGCAAGGTGATGTAAGGATCAAGAAACGAGGGCAAAGCAATAATTGGTGAGAATGTAGGGCACGCGAGAAATGGCCAGTGTTTTTGCGGTTTTGCAAAACTTTTTTTTTAATAAATCAAATATTGCTTTAGTAGAAACATGGTTTAATTTTCTTTACATGGTGATAGTAACAGTTGTTGAATATATGTCATGAGCATAGCGGCATCAGATGACAAAACTTTTTAAATGAAAAGAAAAAGTTTGTCATTAAATTTCAGGACACAAACAAATGTTGGTACCAACATGTGGAGAAAATTAAACTCTATGCTTCTACTGGAGCCATATTTTATTTATTTTGACCAAATAGGTTTTGCCATAAAAACTGCAAAAATACTGACCTTTTCTCGTGTCCGGTTACACCCCACTTACTCACTCTGCTGTTCTGTTGTGAGCTTGATGATTTCGGAACTGATACATTTCAAGTGGATTGTTCTAGAAGATGAGATAATTTCACTTTTTAATGAGATTTAAAAAAGCTTTACACTTAAAACGAAATGTTTTATTCTATAGGGACATGTTGAAACCCTTTTCCCTTATTTTGACGTAACCCATATTTTGTAACAACAAACAACTTGTTGAATAACGCCAGGTTTCTGGACGTAGGTGACCTCGTGTAAGGGCCTACAAGATACAGTCCAATTTTTATAGGAAGGTATTTTCAGAAAATACTAAAGTTATTTTTTTGCTGTCAACATTTTACTATACATTAGTGCTATTTTATAGATATTGATAAGATTTATCTTTGGTGACAGCTGCATTAGTCCGACACCTTAGCTCAGTCAGTCGGTAGCGTGTCTACTTACTGGGCTAAAAGTCCCGGGCTTGATTCCCGGCATGGCCGAAAATTTATCATTGATCAAAAGTTGGTTTATAATTTGACATTGATAAATTAACGGCTGGGGACCGGTTGCTGTGCCTGGCCTAGTCTTAAGTTATAGTATAAGGCCCCTTTCACACGGTCCGGGCGATGGGTTCCTTCACACCATCCGGACCCGGGCAGATCTCCGTCCGAGCGCAGAAATCTCGGACGGGCATTTGCCCGGACTGAGCTCTAGCGGACCACAGTGTGTAATGAATGCCTTCACATGATCCGGGTATCTAATCGTCAGAGTGGTCTCTTGGTGTGCTGTTGGGGTTTGTTAAGGAGGGTATAGTGTGCAGTAGCCACGCAAAATATGACAAAAGAG